>CBVK0100692868.1:0-11046 GCA_900067695.1 Picea abies
AGGCCCACTGACCTTAGCATCTAGGCTCTTCGGCCTAATAAACACATAAGCCTACCAGCTTATAATTACTTGGATCACCAGCCTGCAAACATCATTAAATTTCATAAGGGCTCAGCCTTGGGGTATTACAATCCCCTCCCCTTATTTTTTCACTGTCTTCAGTGCAACTCATTTACATAATATAAACAAGATTTTCAAAATCTTCAAAAAGATGTGGTTACTCTGCCCGCATAGCATATTCATGCTCCCATATTGTGTCCTTAGGACCATACTAGGTCTACTAAACTTTTACAAGCCCTATGGCTCGATTCCGGAGCTTCTTGCTTTTTTGATCTAGTATACGCACCGAATGCACCTGAAAAATGCTTTCCTGTTCCATCTGAATCACATTCCAATCAATAACATGATTAGCATCAGGTACATACTTCTTAAGCAATGACACATGAAATACATTATGTATATACATGCATGCACGAAATGCAAGCATATATGTTACTGGACCAATCCTCTCTAGGATTTCAAATGACCCACAATATCGAGCTGCCAACTTTGAACAATTTCCCAACTTCAAGGCACTTCTGTTGGCCTCGAGCCTTCCTGTGTTCTGGATGGCACTGGCATCCATTCGAGTCTCGGTGCTAGACAAGAATAGAAGGTTAAAATATAACTTTTTATGGTTGGGTTGTACAGAAAAACCACATCTCCACCTATGCAGTTGGGACTTATTGGCCAAGCCAAAACGAAAGGGATGAAGGGGCTTTCAAAATATTTTTCTTCTCAATAGAGCATTAGCTGCAAATTCCCTCTGTTGTGTGCTAGTGAAGGAGGGGATCCGACATTTGGTAATAAAAGATAAATATCTCCCCCATTGTTCAGTTGCCACCTAGTTCAGAACAACAAACATCACAGTGAGAGCGGCCTCACCAACTTGGAAAAATATCGTAAAGTCGATCAATATGATTACCCACTAGCTATGTTGGAATTTGGGTTCCGGACACTCGGTGATAGTTGGTAAGGATTGTATCTTGGGCCTGGGAAACACCTCATTCCTTTCTCCACAACTCATAACCTCTTTAAACTTTAATAATATTAGATATATTTACCAAGCAAGAGGTACCTACAAGATCCAAATATGATTGAAACCTGCACAAGACACCTTGGCTTAGCTTGAGTATTCTCCTCCTAAATACACTTGGTCTACTCTGATGGCAGCTCAAAGTGAATGCACTACACTTGACACAAACCCAAACATAAAGAACACCAACAAACGCCCTAAATCTCCCATAATTTTGAAGACATAACCCTTGAACTCTTCTCCCAGGGCATCGCCATTAATCTCATGTGCAAGCCTCTTATCATAAAATGCACGCAGTTTTTTATCGTCGTTTTCTTGTTGACATGCCCGATGATTTGCTCTTCTCAATCTCGGATCCCTCTGTTGAATAAGATTTTCAATCTTTATCCTAAAAACCCCCTATATCAAACGATTGTTTCCAATATATAACAAACCAAGAGAGAAACCTCGAGCAATTGGCACTAAAATCTTAACAATTAATGATCTTTTCTTTTGATAGTTGGATTCAATTGGACACAATAAATGGCGATGATCATGGGGCTCTCCTGATATGATTTGGGCATATAGAATTTGTTTTCTTTGTAGTTTAATCGATGTAATACACCTTTCCAGTTACTGTGTCAGAGCGTTGTTCCCAACCTGGTGGTAAAGGCCCCAAAAATATTAATTTGTGTTATCCATGTTGCAAGACTCTTTCCGTGAGTAACTTCTTTCCTGAAGGGAAGTCAACCAACTGCAAAATGCTCTCCCTGCAACCTAGATGTTCCTTAATTGAATGGGAAGACCGCTTCTTAATATGATTCTTTGTCATGGTTACTGCAAACAATGCAAACTTCAGGTAATCCATGCTCCACATAGCTTTGTTATTGAAAATAATTGTTGACATCCCCGTTGCCAATCGTGTTCTGAAAATTGTGGATGATCCATAAACACGGGAATGAAAACCTGAGAAGGAATGTCAAAGATTCGAATACACTCATGGAACCTTGACTTTGGGCCTTTGGGTGAATGCACTCATGGAACCTTGACTTCGGGCCTTTGGGCGAATACACTTGTGGAACCTTGACTTCGGGCCTTCAGGATTCGGGGGAAAAGAGGAGTGGAAATTTTAATTCCTCTGGTATTCAAAACTCTCGAAGTGGAACCCGACGCTCAAAACGATGACCAAGACATAAATTAGTGTGTGGTTAAACATCGGGCATGTTTGAAGACCCGAAGTATCCGACTGGCATCGATCTGGCGATGATGTGAACGATCAGATGAGGAGTTATTAGAACCCGAGCATCCGACATTGATCTTCAATTTTTGCTTCTTGTCAGTTGGATTCAATTTCCCAGTAGTGCTATACCCAAAAGATTATTCACCTTCAAAAATTTCAGATCAAAACAATCATCATAGTTTCCAATCGTAGTGACAGTGGAGTAACATCCAGAAGAAAATGGTCCTGGACCTCTTCATCACTTTCTCCACTAAAAATTGCAGCTTTGACTGTAGCGCCATAAGCGAAAAACACTTCATCGGGGTTGATGCTCTTACATAGCCTCTTTCCATTAAAGAAATCATGTAACAATTGTTGCAACTCCTCTTGCCTCGTGGCCTTAGTGCTTGGTTACCAACGTTATCTTGTGGAATTGTTTGGCGTTGTCGAAGCTTGGACACTGTCTTTGTTCAACGCTTGACACCTGTTGCGTTTTTATTTTATTTTTTGCATTTGGGATATATCCCACATTTGTCGAATGAAAGAATTCGCAAGTGATTTTATATGCCAGTGTTCCCTCAATTGTTCGACGCGTAGTGCAACCCTTTTGGGCCCCCTCACGAGCTCCTCCTCCATGTGACTTGATTCCTGACGCTCGGTCTCGGCTGACTTTTGTTGCATTGCAGGTGCTTTAATTGGAGATTGGGCCCGTGAGGTCATTGGCCCAATATATTTTGCATATAAATGAAATAAGCCTTTTATTTATTATTTATTATTTTTTCTTTTTACCAAACTTTTAAATTAATAATAAAGTGTTATTTTAAAATTATATAAAATAATTTTAAAACAATACAATTTATATATGATTTTATATATAAAAAAGAATTGTAGCTTGGTTTAATATAACAAAGGCAACTTGGTGTTTTTAAGACCCTTTTCAAACATCGAGGAATTGCGAACAAAGAGAGATGGAAGGGCCTTGAAAAATATGATGCAAGGATTTGAGGAACAAAGAGAGATGGAAGGGCCTTGAAAAATATGATGCAAGGATTTGAGATTTTGACGGTAGAGAAGCTTGGAAAAAATGGCGAAGGTTTAGAGGTTTACTCCGGCTAAAAATCTTATGCCAGGCGACACAAGGATTTAAAGCTAGTGCAACTTGACAAAAAAATTTGGCAAGGGACACAAAGTTTAGAAATTTCAATATTTGTTCTAACAACTTGCATAAATTTAGAGAATTTTACCCTTTGAGTCTCGAAATATTCCACCTTATCCCACTAGGATAGGATTATCCTTAGAAGCCCCATCAAAATTGAGCTTGACAAAGTATTGAGGTGGAGGATACCATGCAACGGGTGAGGATACCTTAGGGGAAATCGAACCGATGGATTTTAAGGATGAAGCAGGGTTGAATTCCCAGTTGGAAAATATGATCTTCTCTTTTCTATTGAGTTTGAAATCCTCCTTGGTCCAAGGAGAGGACTATATTGTTTCCAAGATGAATCTCTAGATTCTTGTCTAAGTCAATGAGACTGGTTGTTTCTCATTCTTGAATATGTGTCAATTTATTTCCTCTCAAGTTTCCCAGAGGATAAATCTTGGGAAAAAATTTCAAATCCTGTTCAGAATGGGATTCATAAATCCATGCATGTGCCATGAAGAGATATGAAGAGAGAGTGAGCTTGACATTGTCTCTATGTCGATTTGTTTGTCTTAAGAGAGTGGCACCTTAATCCCAAAGGGTGGTGCTAAAGGGACAAGATTTCAAAAGGTGCTCTAAAGTTTCTTCAGCCTATCTACACATGAAATAGAGGCTCGATCCCTCAAAGCCTCTATGAATCAACTGAGCATAGGTCATATTTTTCCATGAGCGGTTAACCAAAGAAATAGGGCCAATTTCGGCCATAGATTTGATTGCCATATTTTAATCCAATTGTTGTCCATAGGGTTATGAGAATTCCCAACAACCAAAGCATAGGATTCCTCGAGGTTGAAGTTCCCACTCAGCTTATGCACCCACCTAAGCTTATCTAGCTTAGTCGAATATTTGATTTGGTGATTGAGAAGTTCATATTTTTAAGTTGAATAATCAAGTCTATCTTTAAGGGGTAGGTGATATGGTTTTATATCCTAGCTTCTCCAATTTGATATCGATGAATGATAAGCCTGATATTGATAGACATGTTATCCATGACCAACCTTTAATACATATTTAAGGCTCAAGTAGGTGGGACAATCCTGGAGATGGGGGATTTGTTTCCAAGAGTCCTCCCAAAAAAAGGTTGACTTTCCATCATGAAATTCCCAAAATTTGTGCTTTTGGATGAGATATGTTTTTTTCCAAGTTGTATTCCAGATGAGGGACCCAGTTTGTTCTCCAACCATCCAGATGATCTCTAAAAAGAAAATTTCATTGGCATATTTTTATTTCCATAGCGCACACCAAAGCTCTCCTTTTCCATAAAGCCAATGCCACCAAATCTTAGCTCCTATGGCAACATTAAGAATACAGGTGTCTCACGGTCCCAAACCCCTCTTTGCTCTAGGAAAATAGAGGGTGTCCCATACAATGAAGGCACAATTTTTGTTCACTTTGGTTCATTAACAAAGAAAGTTTCTTTGAATAGTTATGATGGCTTTTAGGATACGTTTAGGGGATACTAGGGCATAGAAGGGGTATAGAGGAATGACTTGGAGAACATATTTAAAGGGAATGAGATAGACAACGATATTTAAGGTACGAAAGGTCCATACATAAATCTTTTTGTCAAGTTTGGTGAGAAGATATTCCCATGGGGATTGCTAACAACAAAGTCTAGGAGGGGGACTCATAGATATTTGGATGGAATGGAGCTTCATGAAAATCCCAAAACTTAGAAGACATGGAACTGGATTGCCAAAGGGGTGTTGATAAAGAATATTTGAGACATGAGATGGTTAATGGCCATTTCAGAGGCATCCATGAAGTCTTCGAGAACTTTTGTGATGGTCCTAACCTCTTGATCTATAGGAATGCCTATTAGCATGGTATCATCCACAAATTGACTGTGGGGAATGGGTAGATAAGAGTTATGCAGATTAAGGCCTTGAATATTGTGAGAATTAATATCTTCTTTAGGACTTCTTCCAAGACCCTATGACATCATTATGAAAATGAAGGGGGAGAGAGGGTTACCTTGGTGAATACCTCAAGAGGGATTAAAGGGATGAGAGGGAGAGGCATTGATCAGTATGAAAAGGAAGGCAAAAGATATGAGAGGGAGAATCCAATTGACCCAATCAATATGGAAACAAAAATCCATGTGGATTGAGCGAATATACTACCAACTGATTTTGTCAAATGCTTTTCACAAATCTAGCTTAATCAACATCCCTGGAGATTTGGTCAATTTCATGGAATGCACTACTTCATGGGAAAGGCTAATGTTGTCCAAAATATTACGGCCCTCCACGTAGCCAGACTACTTAAGACCAATAAGGAGAGGCGTGAGGGGTTCTAGGTGAGAAGAGATAAATTTGGTGATGATTTTATAGATCACATTGCAGAGGGAAATGGGGAGGAATTGGTTGGGCTCTACAACTTTGTCTTATTTGGGAATTAGCATGAGGAAGGTTGTGTTCAAGGTAGGAAGGATGCCTGAGATGCATTGTGATTCATACACCAAGGCCAAAACATCATTTTTAACTATGGACCAACAATGGTGGAAAAATTCAGTGGTAAAGCCATTGGGGCCTAACGCTTTGCAAGGGGGCATATCCATGATAATACCCTCCACCTTAGATAGGGAAATGGGGCGTAGGATACTAGCATTATGGTCGTTAGAGACAAGGTGAGGAATGTCCTCAGTGATGGATTGAATAACCATCGAGGGATATGATTGAGGCTTTGAAAGACGATAATTGAAAAAGAGACTAGTTATTGCTTAATATCCTAATGAGAAGATAGATTGTTGACTTGAGAATTCTTAAGTTGAGTGATATAGTTGGAATGATTCCTTTGAACCATGGATTGATGAAAGAAATTAGTGTTGCGCTCCCCCTCTTTGAGCCATTAGATTTGTTATTTCTAGCACCAAAGGATCTCTTCCTATTGATAGCGTTCATCAAGCTAGGAAGAGATGTCTTACTTTTGATGGGATAAGGATTCATGTTTCCCCAAGGTAATGATCTATTGTTGGATGTCTTCCATACATGATTCCAGATCTTCCTGAGCTTGAAAAATGTTTCAAAAAAACATTTTATTTTAGGATCAAAGATGTTATTTGAGATTTTTGAGTCTTTTTTTGAAGCAATACACAAGTATGCCTTTGTATATAGTTGCTTCATGCCACCATTTATTAATGTTTCCTTGAAAATCCAAATGAGAAATCCAAAACTTTTCAAATCAAAGGGGTCTCTTGAGAGGGGTTCTTGGAGCTTCTAAAGAGAGGCAATTAGGCTAGTGATCTGAGCTTTCTGAAGGAAGAATGTTGGTTGTTATTCCTTGACTAGAGAGAATAAGAGATTCTGTTATCAGTAAGTGATCCATCCTACATGTTATTTTATGGGATCATGCCCTTCGATTGTTCCAAGTGTACAGTCCATTGGAGGTTTCGATATCTATCAATTTTTTATCTTGAAAGAAGGAGTTGAAGGCATCACTATCTGGGTCCAGCCTACAAATCCCCCCTATTTTCTCCCCAAGGGAGGAGATGAGATTAAAATATTCTTCTAGAATCTAGTGATGGTTTAGAATGAAACCCACCATATTGCTCATATTTTGAAAAAAAGTATATTTCTCCACTATAGGTTGGGGTCCATAGACATTGGTGATAAAGCCAAATTTTGACTAACCTATAAGTACGAATTGAGCTGAAAAGATTTTTTCAATGGTGAAGAAGTTGTCTAAAATGATGGTAGTTGGGTTCCAGAGAATGACAAGTACTCTCGTTGCACCTCTAGCATTGAGGGTCATTGAAAGACTATTCCTCCACACCTTTTGAAGAATGGTTGTTATATTTTCATCACAACTCTTTGTTTCTTGTAGCATTAAAATATCAAGGGATTCAATACATACCTTGTTTTGTAAGAAGCTCTGCTTGCTCTTACTGTTTATACCTCAAAATTTCTAGGAGATGATCTTCATTGGAATTTTTTGGGAACAGAGGATTGATACGAGTTCATGATCAACGCATTCTTCCCTCAATTAACCAAGATGTCCCCAATTTCCTGGAGAAATTGCAGATTGGAATTTCACCCTCTACGCTTATCATCCCGAGAGTTTTTCTTTTGTGATTTTAACTTGTTGGTGTGAACCCCCAAAGTTTGCTCTACGCTTATCATCCCGAGAGTTTTTCTTTTGTGATTTTAACTTGTTGGTGTGAACCCCCAAAGTTTGGTTGGAGCTTGTGGGGTGATCACCATAAGAAGATGCTTTTTTCTCCTAGTGAGGACACGATGCACTCACAAACTTTGATCATCTATAATAGATCTTATATCCCATCTTTGACATACTTTGATAATGCATTGCAAGGCAATACCTTCTAGATCCATATCATCCACTTCCACCACATTGTCATCCTTGAACATCAATGCCCATGGCTCCAACGTTCGGATCCAAAGGGTTTATGGGGTTTTAGATGAGCTGTTGGCCCTTGGGATCTCCATAATTATTTGAAGGATCTGATGGCCCTTGAGAAATCAGGGTAACCAACTGGGTCTCTGATGGGTTAGCATCGATCGGGTTTGATGGGTTGTCTCCAAGTACTTCAAAGCTTCTTTTGGAAATATTGGTTTTGAGCGGTTTTGATTGAGGCAATTTATTTCTAGGTCTATGCTTGATCACAACCTTGATAAAACCCTCCTCATCTTTTGCACTTTTTTTTTCAAAGGCCTTAGGGGGTATTCAGTGGACAATCATGAAAGCGATGTCCATGCTCATGGAACTTGTGGAATAAAAAATGAATAAATTCAGTGTTGAGAGGTTGGATCCAATCTAAATCTTGGTAGTTGAGGTAGATTGGCTTTGGAATGGGAACCGAAACATTCATTAAATGCAGATGCAAGCATAAGTAATGTATTTTCCTTGTTTGGTGGCCTCAACAATATTTACAAAGGTGCCCAAAGTATTGTTGATTCCTGCAAGGATTTCCTCGACCTATTACTCATGAGGAAGGGAATATAAGAAGACCTAGACTAGGGCATATGAGAAGTCTTCCTTATCCGAGTTAAATTTCTTTATCTAATAATAGAGATGAGGGCCTATAGAATGGAAGAAATAAGGCCCATTTTCAAAAGCCATTTTGAAAAAACCTTTGGATCCAACTTTGAGTTTGATATGACCTTTAGGTTTATACCAAGTGTTGATCCAGGAAACCAAATCTCGTTATGTGGGCCAAATCCCTAGAAAATTTCCAATAACAACGTGATCCTTCATAAATTGGACATAGTTTCCTATACGTTAAGAATGTATCTCATAGTTGGGAATCTTATTTTCTTTTGGAATGCATTGGCCTAGCTTCCATTTGTTGGCCTGATTCCCAGGCTGTGGAAGTTCCTCCACAGTTGTATCACTGGTTTTGTCTGCAACTGCCTCTCTATTGGCCAAGGAGGGGTTGCTAGGGAGTCCGTTTGAAGCAACATTGGATCCAGAGTTTCCAACACCCTTGTAAGAAAGGACATATTTGTAGGAAGGGGGGTTCCTCCCCCTGTAGGCCCCATCATGGGGTGTCACTAAAAATGGGATAAGCGTCAAATGCCTGAAAACCCCAGGGAGGGATCGTCTTAGAGCAATCGTAGAAAAGAAATATGCGTTGTTCTGATAGAAGGTGGATATAAACAACATTAATTGAATTAGAACTTTAGAAACACTTCCAATGTGATGCAAGGTATATAGGGACAATGACATCATGATAACATAGGTAGATAAGAAAGCAAATGTGTTTTCAATTATTTATGGAGCAAAGCATTTGTTCTTTAGTTTAACTTGTTTTATGAATATATATGTACTCAACCATTTCAACTTGATAAAAGGATCAATTGATGTTTGAGAAAGACTAAATAGGAGATAGAAAATAAATATATATTGGGCTAAGATGAAATTGACAATAGGATAATCTAATGCAAATGTTTTATTCACAATTTTAAAAAGTATTTGAGAATTAACATTATAAATCTTATTATCAATGTAAAATTGTTTTAACTTTAGATCTATGAAATATAAAGAGGGATGACACAATTTGAGGTATAGATTTCAATGTTTTTACACCCTCAATCCATTTAACTACACAAAAGTTTACACTTCAACAATTTTGATCCTTCTTAATGTTTAATATTTCCATGGTCAAAATAGATTTACATAGGTTTAGACTTGTAAGAATTTGTAATTGCATCAAAATTAAAATTTGATAATATGTGTTTCCATCGACAACATTAACATATGATTTTACAACATATATTTGATTCACATCTTTCATGTTTGTCTTTTTCATTCTTTCTATTTTCATTTGTTCATGTTCATTATCATTATTACATACACTATTACATCATTTGATTCACATCTTTCATATTTGTCTTTTTCCTTCTTTCTATCTTCATTTGTTCATGTTCATTATCATTATTACATACACTATTACATGACTGCCTTAAAGTTTTAAAAATAAGTTAAGATACCTTCCTCTTGAAGGTTTAGTTTGAATTCCTCTATTGTATTTGAACCTTAGGTGAGTTTTCTATTCTCCCTTAGAAATAGATCCTGTGCCATTGCATAATATCAAAGGAAATCTTTTCAATTTGAGTGATGGATACAAAAAATTTAATGTCTTGTTTTATACATAGCACAAGGAGGATGATAAATGTAAAGGTTAAAAGAATAAGTAATCAATGCCTCTCGTGAGGTGTGGATACCATTAAATCATTGTTGTGTTAAAAAAATAAAATATAAAGTAGACTTTGATCTAATCAAGTCCATGAACTACTTTAATAAGATCAAACAAGGAATTATCAATGGAACATCAAATTTTTTTTTGACAATGCAACTTTCTCACTTAGAACACAAAAATATAAAGGTCCACATGCATATTGTGTGAAAGTGTTTTTACTTCCACAAGATTACTTAAATATGGGTTGCCACTTAAAAACAAATACTACATAAACACACCTCAAAGTAATCATATTACATTCCAGTAAAAAGAACAAGTTACCACATGGAGAAGCGATCCATAGACATTAAGTCTTGAAGGAAGCATTTTACTAAAAGTTTAACAACAATTACGACCACATGATGAACACGACCTCAACAAGAAACAAAAACCCGACAATAAAATAATTGAACTCCAAAAATAAAGATCATACTAGGCACAAAACTTCAATAACATTGTTGTTTTTCATAATAATAGAAAAGTACCTAACAAATAAGATATCACTCTAACATAGTGACCTTAAAAAGATAAACTAGGAAATGCGAAAACACAAGTAATATCCACACCGATTTTTTTTGAATAACTATTGTCTCAAAAGATGAAAACAAATATAACTATACAAAAATCAAATCAATGGGGAAAAACAATAATAAAACCAAACAATGTTTGAAATTGTGATTAAACCCAAATGTTGGTGTAAGTCAATGGAGTGACTGAGTAGTTGGGTGATCAGTCGAGGGGCTTCCACTAGTTAGATATGACCAATTAAGTGGTATTGACCAAGTCAACTACAATTTTTTGGGCATAAAAAAGACTATGAAATGCAGATTGCCTAACTTCTTTAGGGTGGACTTGAGTAATCAAGGTTGACTAAA
>CBVK0100692869.1:0-11046 GCA_900067695.1 Picea abies
ATCTAACTACCATAGTGGGTTTTATTTAATAATATAGTGGACCTAGTCCACCTTACATTGAATGGTCTCCACTATCATCACTATGGGCCCTCCGGGCCCCTCCACTACCTCTCTAGCTACCTTACATATTGACACTGCATAGGTGAAGGCCAGATAGTCTCAAAGGAGGACTAATTACCTCTTGAGGATTTTTGGCATCATTATTAGGTTCCTTATTCATTATCTTTAGTAGATATTGCAGCTTCTCTATAGCCATTATATTTGTGTGTTTAGGAGGGTTTTTACAACTGTTTTTATAGCCCATAAATATCTTTTCACTGTTTTGATTTAGGGGTTTCAAACCATAATAAGATGCCATGGTCATCTTCTCTATTTTCTATGTAATGGATGCATGAAATATGTTTGGAAATATTCATATATAAGTAAATTGTTAGCAACAACATTATTGTAAAAGTGTTTGACAAATTTACACAAAGAAATAACAATTTCTAGATAGTAAAACTAATATTCAAGCCTAGCCTAGTTAGGGACATTACAACAGTATCAGAGCTAGTGATTCTACCATCATATAACTACATTTGTTCCTAGGAGGAAATGGCATGGAGGACATCACATTCAAAAGTAACCAGAAAGATAAATAGAAGCCAACCAAATAGATTTAGAAGGAGAAGAAGTAGGAGGAAGCATGGGAGAAAAAAATCATGGGTTTATACTCCAAATATTAAAATGTTTGGTCAAAGGACAGAATGAGGCATCCCAAAGACAGTTAGAAACTTCAAGATTCCAATAGCATGCCCTTGAGGTGCTCACACAACTAGTGGGAAAATGAGGGAATACAAATGGTGCAAATCAAGGAGTGTATAGTGGATCCCATTGAGGTGACAGGATGCCTAAACAGAGTAGAGATAACCATACCCTAGCTCACAACGAGATCCTAAAGATTCCTAGACCCCTATTACCACAATTCTTGGAGGAAAACCTATAGGAGCACAAAAATAGTCGGATCAGGATTTTAATGTCAACTCTTCATACAAAGAGTATGGGGCATTAGATTAAGACATATGAGAGAAATTTTCCTATGCATACTTCTACTCCCTCAAGCAAAGGAACAAACCTAGGGAGTGGAACAAAGCATCCTAGAATCAACAAGACTTTGACCTCATGCAAAAGGTGGGTAGGTTTAATATCCCATTCTTTGACAGATATTCCAAGATCTCAACCAGAGAATGGATATAGAAGTTGTACACTTACCTCCAAATTAACCCAATTACCAAGGAAAAAGAGATTAAGTATATCTATCATTCGTTCCATTGCTTGTAATTTTGAACCTGGGCATGTAGACGTTCACATAGATGATAAATATATAAGACATACCTGATCGTTGGTGTTAGTACTAGAAGTCACTCCTGGATTGTAGTTGGAGTAAGCCTGATACCCATCAGTTTTATATGTCACAAATGAATAAATTGGGGTCGTCGAAGGGGTGCAGGCCCAGGAGAATATTGTTTTAACTCAGAAAAATAGGTTAGACATGCATGAGCAAGGGAGGTATTTATCTAAGGTCTTGATCTAACTTCAGTCAAGAAGTTGAGATTAAAATGAGTAGAAGGAATACTTGATGATAATGGTGGAGGAGACTGCTATGAGCATCCAACCTTCCAGCAGTTCATAGAAGAAAAAAAGGACACTGAAATGTGCCTAAGTGACACAGATACAACAACAAAGTGATCAAAACTACATCACAATGCTACTATAACAACTCGACTGGATCCTCCAATTCTGAGTCACTCAGTGTAAGAGAGAAAAGATAACACAGAGAATTCTTTCAAAACTGGTAAAAATATTGCTATGATCAATCATACACCACAACAATATAATAACCCTTGACTAGATCCTCCAATTCCAAGTGTCTTAACACAGTGTATATAGAAGTGAAAAGAAGTTGAATTTCATTAAACAAGAAGTCTTATATGCAAATACATAACTAAGTAAACCAGTGCTTCATAAAAATTTACAATTGGGAGCCTAGCTCAACCATCGACCCTAGCAAAAATGAATTTATATACTCCAAGAAAAACCACAACAACAAGCTCGAGTCAATGCATTGAAGGCATTACATCTTCATGTTTCTTGATAGACATCACATGTAGTCTCTAGTCAGTCGTGAACTTCTGTTAGACGCAATCACGTTCCAGAATGGGCCTGCACATGAGTTAACAAGCTTGCAGTACTTTTCTGGACTTTCCATTTATGGTGGAAAGGATGTCCACCCGCCACCAACTGCTTCAATAAATTATTTATTGGGATCAGGTAAGGCCCCGGTTAACTCTCTATCTGAGGGACGTGGAGGCCTTCTCATTCTTCCATATGGAACTTCTTATGGAATTCATGACAAGGCTAGCAAGAAGACGTGGAAGCCGGTGTGATGAATGGAGCACATGAGACGAAGCGATGAATGGATGATGAATAGGCAGAGGTGATTTGACATGCTTGGTGTGGAGATGAGATGAGGAGAGGCCATGAGAACAAATGTGGCAGAGGGAAATCGTTTGGGCAAATGCAGGTGACATAATTCGTGGGCTTTGACATGTGAGAGCTAGGTGGAGGAGACATAGGGATGAGAATAAGTTGTGGGGGTACGTTATTGACTAGGGGGGGAAACACATTGCTAGGATGGGGTGACCTAGAAGAGGATAAACAGGTGGTGAAAGATAAGAGGGGAAAAAAGAAAAGGAACATGACACAGGGGTGAGTGGAGGACAGGTGCATGGTTTTGAATGGTGGGAGGGGAGTGGGGATGTGAGGAAAAGGAGAGAGGCGATGTGGGAGATAGATGGCATCAGGAGGTGGTAGCAGTAAGTGGTAAAAGGTTTTATAGGGGCCCATATTCAAAACCGCCCATATCAGACCCCCCCCCCTCTATTAAAGTTAGAACGATGGGGGAGGTCCGGAATGGAACTTGCATCGTAGTTATGAGTGCACAAATCTTGGCTGCTCAGACCTACACACTCTTATATTGGAAAAGGCAGAATGACCGGGGGGGGTGGGTCCTAGAATTAAAACTCGAGCGTAGATCTGGGCACGTAGACTCTGGCTGCCTAGATCAACCTGCTCTTTAGAATGGCGCACCTTCACACCAAAACTTAGGATAAGTGGGTTTTCAACCCTCTTCTTTTCATTCTTTTTCACCAAAGAGGGTCGCTCCTTAGGAAAAAACCCCATTACATAATAATGTGATAACATTAGGCTCCATGGGGGATAAATTCATCCCTGCAAAGCTCTAAGAACTATTTTGGACCTTTAGTGCCTTGTTGTTGGGCTATGGAGTCATTTATTGAAACCGAAAAACAAACATGAAAACAATATTTACAAAATTAGAGGATCCACCTAAGGCTCAAGTAAAGAATATCTTCAGAAAATGCCCATTTACAGGACTACCATAAATTTTGTTGCCCTCCAAATCGTACAACCTGTAGGTATTGTTTAAAAACACTTTAAAGATTTTGAGGGGCCCAACCCAGAGGGATTCAAACTTTCTATGTTTTCCTCGATCTTGCCTAGGTGCATCCCACTTAAGCACTAGATCTCCCAGCGTGAATTCCTCTTTCCTGACCTTCCTTTCAAAGGCCTGCTTGATCTTCTGTTGATGATCATGAGCTCTGTCCATCACCTTCTCTCTAGTCTGTTGGACCTCCACCAGTTGATGAATTCTCCTGATCATATCATCAGGCTCCCCTTCACACTCCTGAAATAATTTTTCTACAGGTAGAGATAACTGAGAGGAAAATACAGCTTCTATCCCATAAACAAGTTGGAAACAGGAGATGCCTAGGGACCTCTTTGTTTTCACTCGATCATCCCATAGAGGGAATTTGAGTTTTGAATCCCATGCCTTCTTATTGTCTTCCAACAATATTTTAATGAGCTTGATCAGACTCTTGTTAGAAGACTATGCCAGTCCATTGCCTTGGGGATAATAAGGAGTGGAGTGAATAAGTGAAATACAAAACTACTCACAGAACTTGATCAAAGGATCAGACTTGAAGAAAGCAACATTTTCAGTGATAATTCTGCTAGGACAACTGAACGTTACTATGATATCCTCCAGGAAGTTGATGATTACTTTGTGTTAAGAACTCCTATTGGGGATGGATTCTATCCATTTGGTGAAATAATATATTTCCATTAGGATCCACCTATGCTGACAACATGAAGCAGGATGAATCTCCCCAATGAAGTCCAATCCCCATTGTTGAAAGGGTGTTGAAGCTACTACAAGATTTAGTGGAAGGGATTTGAGTTGCTTCTTTCCCAAGAATGTTTTACATTTGATGTAGGATCTGATGTCTCTGCAGACATCAGTGAATAAAGTGGGCCAGTATTACCCAACCCTGAGAATTTTGTAGGCTATGGTCTTCCAGAAATGATTTCCTCCACATAGGCTGCCATGAAAATAAAACATAATTCTTTGGGCCTCCTATGGATTTATACATCCCAGAAGCACTCCTAGAGGGTCCTTCCAATATAAGACCTGGTCAATAAAGCAATATCTGATTTCTTTGATCTTTAAATCTCTTTCCTTTCTTGTCCCCATTCCATCAGGAGGCTTTAACTTTTGCAAAAAATATATAATGTCTCCATACCAGGTGCATTCTGCTAATGGTAAGTTGTCCTGAGAGCCTTTTTCAGACAACTCATCTTGCTTATTTTCTGAGCAATCATTAACGAAGTTAACCCCCAAGGATTTACAATTAGATTCAACCAACAACTTGTCTAAACCTTTCCCTTTAAATAGCTTGGTAGGTTTTATTTGTAGATTGAATTCAAGGATTTTGGCAATCCATTTGCTCCTCTTTCCATCTATTTTAGGTTAAATAAGAATGTCCTTCAAAAAATTTGAAGGAATATATGCAATGACCTTTGAGTGCAATACATAGACTCTGAAAGGTTTGAGAGATTTCACCAAGGCATAGGCCTACTTTTCCATAATGTCATACATGATCTCAGTGTCCCTTAGGGATTTGCTAAAAAATGAGAAAGGTTTCTCAAGCCCTGCATGATTCTTTTGTAGTAGAACATCAGCCACTGTATTAAAGGAAGTGAAAGAAAAGATCAGGAAGTCCTTAGAATAATCAGGACTGATAAGCACAGGTGCCTTAGTCAATGCCTTTTTTATTTGGGCAAAAGATTCCCTGGTTTCAGTAGTCCATTTTACTTCATTCCCCTTCCTGAGCATTGTTGTAATATGCTTCACCAACTCAACAAAATTTGAAACAAACCTCCTTAGAATGTTAATCTTTCCTATAAAAGATTGGACTTATTTCCTAGACCTTGGGAGTGATAAGGCTTGGATTGCCTCCACCCTGTTGGGATTAATCCTTGCTCCCTCAGTAGATACTATATTCCCCAACAACTTTCCCTCTTTCATGGAAAACAAAGATTTTTTGGGATTTAAGGAAATACCAAACCTCCTGCACTTCAAGAAGAGCTTCCTTAGATGACAACAATGTTTTTTATCAGATCTAAAAAAGACTGTTATGTCATCTAGATAGATCACTACAAAATGATCCTTCTGTCCAATGAAAGCTATGCCCATGGCTAGCTGAAATGTTGCTCCTACATTCATCAATCCCCACGGAGTACATGTGCTATGCCCATAGCTAGCTGAAATGGCGTACATGAATGTGCCCCACGGAGTGGTGAAGGATGTTTTTTCTCTGTCCTCGGGTAGGACTGATATCTGATTGTAGCCCGAAAATCCATCAATCATGGATATCCTTGATGCACCAATTACCCTTTGTAATATATGTTCCATCTTTGGTAAGGGGTAATTGTCCTTCTTTTAGCTCCTATTCAGATTTATGAAATCAACACAAAGTCTGATTTCTCCACTTTTCTTTCTCACTGGGACTAGATTGGCCACCCATTCAAAATATCTCAAAGGGACTATGATTTTGGCATTCAACAACTTCTTTACTTCTTTCTCCATGATAGGCAGCAACATAGAATTGATTTGTCTTAGCTTCTGCCTAAAGGGATTGGTCTCCTCTTTTAGTGGGATCTTATGCTTAGTGATAGTTGTGTCATAAGTCTTGAGTTCTTCATAGGTCCAAGAAAATACATCAACAAATTACCTTAATAACTCAACATACTTGGTCCTCTTCTCTCTTGTCAAGCTGCTTGGAAATTTGATAAACCTTGGCTCCTTCTCTATGCCAATGTTGCACTTAGTTATATCATCATTATCATTTGGGATTTTACCCTTTACCACCACATCATGGTTGTCAAATATCCTTTCCATAAGAATTAGTCCCTTTGGAATGTGATTACTAGGTAGCTAAACAATATGATGATCAAAAATCTTGTTCAAAAGATCATCAGCATAAGGGTTGGCTTCAGAAGCAGGGTCTTGATCAATGTGCAATGTTGAAAACTCCTCCATATACTCTAGGAATCTTTTGATTTCAAGATCATCCTCAAAAACCTTCCAATGCTTGACATTGTCAAGTATGGAGGGCATGTACTTCACTTCTATATCGTACCTGAACTTAGGTGGCAGAGGGACTCTAAAATTTCTCATTGAAGTAGCTAGGGAATCGGCCACAGTGTTTTCTCCTCTTGGAATATATGATATATTTAAGGTCAAGAAAAAACTGTCAACGAGGTCCCAAGCTTCATTTCTGTAACTCCTAAGCCGAGGGTGTTTTGCCTGGTAAACATTTTTGATCTATTGAATGATCAGATCAACATCACCAAATATAGATATTTCTTTAATCCCCATGTCCTTTGCATCCCTCAGGCCCAAAACAAGAGCTTCATACTCTGCCACATTATTGGTAGCTTCAAACTCTAATTTGTAAGACAGGGATACAGTTTCCTGAGCAGGGGAAATAAAAACTACCCCAGCGCCAACACCGTCTTTAGAATAAGCTCTATCAAAGAACATTTTCCACACAGAAGTAAGTGGGGAAAAATATTTATGGGGGCTAATTGGTTGCTTTATGAGTTGAAGAGGAGCCTCAAGGGTGTTGGTAAGATGCAACAAGATGGATGCCAAATCGGTATCAAGGGAAAAGATGGGATGATTGGTGGGGTCTGCCTTATCACTAAAAATTTAAGCCAACTGAGCCTCTTTATACAATCTTCTGTGTTCCCCCCCAAAGACTAGGATGGTAGCATATGTTAGGTCCATTTGTAATGTTCCACCCATCCTTTTTTATCCAAGATCTTGACAACAGAATGCCAAACGTGGGGGGAACATCAGCTACCATGATATCCATGGCCATACTTTTCATGGGTAGATGAAACAAGGTTACCACTAGATCTTTGATGAATCCAAGACATTTCACCCTCCTTGAATCTAAGGAGTACAAATCATGATAGGTCTTTGTTACTTCTAGCCCAAGTTATTCCATAATTGTTTTAGGCATGAGGTTATGGGAAGCCCCTGAATCCATCAGGAAATTATGCAGCACCTTTCATGCATGTTCAAGGACGTGTAGAAAGGAGGGGATGAACCCTCTCTGTCTTCTACCATAGGGCCTAAGATGATTGTGGGCTTTTCATCTTGGAGATTCACTTAGTCTGAAGAAAGCTGAGGTGGCTCAGGCTGCAGCAGCGTAGAGACAGACCTTTTGAAATCTTCATGTTTAACTAACTCTGAAAGGGGGACAAGGATTCTGATTTTTTGGATTTGATGCTCAAATTTAAAGGAGGAAGGAGGATTCATAATTTATCTCACCTCTGAGATAGGGTATTTGGCTATCGGCGAGAGATTATGAGTTTTATTTTCCTTGGAAGTGTTTGTTGCAGGCTTAGCATGCTTTTCTGCTATGAGCGGTTGATCAAGGATGTCAAACTTCCCTTCTTTCTTTTTTGACCTGAGGTTATACTTATTGGGACTGCTATTGTCTTTCCCCCTTTTACTCAGCTCATTTATTTGACTGTTCATGAGGGATTCTTCATATGCAGATTGAGTCAAATGGGGAAAAGGGGAGGTGTCTTCAATACAGTGAATTTCAGGGTCTAACTCCTCTTCCTCCTTCTCTTCATCATCAACCAGGTTGTTTTGGAGAGGGGTTTGAATCCTATGATCATCCCTATCTCTGTTCCTTTTCTCCCTTGGCATAATCTGAGAAGCATGGTTGTTTGGCTTTCTGAAGTTTCCTCTGTTATCAATGTTTTGGGGATTTATGTATGTCTTCTTCCCCTCCATTTTAATTTTATCCATCTCTGCAGACAGAGACTTTACCATCTTGGTCAATTCATCTACTTAAGGGTGAGATATATAAGAACCAAAGGTTGAGGCCTCAGATATCCCTCTTCCCCTGTCTCTATCAGATTTTCTTCTGAGCCGATTAATTGCCAACACATTGGATTATACTTCCAAGGATGCATCTTGTATGTTAGTTAAGGAAGTAGCTCTCATTTCTCTGAGCAGGAGGTAGAAATCAGGGTCAAAGGCACTAGCATAAGTGATTTTGGCATAAGCTTCTGATGGTTTTATTTCATCAGGGATCTTATTGTACATATTATTGAATCTTTTCAAGAAGTTAGAGACAGACTCTCCTTCCTTTCTCTTCAAGGACCCAAACTTTGTCATATAATACATGAAGTCTTTCTTATCTCCCCACTGTCTCAAGAAGGCATTATCTAGAGCTTCAATCCCAACAATAGATCCATGGGATAATCCCCTAAACCATTTCCTCACCTCACCATCAAGACTTTGGACGAAAACTCTCATCCAGACATCTTTATTTTCAATGGTCAGGTTTTCTACATAACTATAGAAGGCAGCAAGGTGTTATTCAACAGTTATGTCTTCCTCTCCAGTGAACTTAGGCATATACTTCAAATAATATCTAGCAGGGAGAGGATTCATTGGCTGAGGTAGGACTAGAGGGGCATACCTTGCAGCCACTATGGCATCCATTCTGTTTACAGGGGAATGAGCACCTGCCATAGGGATATTAGGTGGAGGCGAAATAGGAGGAGAAGTAGTTCGAACAGGGGAAGCCGAAACTGATCTTGCAGGAGGAAAAGGAAACAACAAAGGTTTTGAAGAGAACTCTACTGGGCTAGAGGGAACAAAGTTTGGTGTGGGCATAGCAGTAGCAACAGTAAGAGGAGGAGGGATGGTAAAGCCTGGGGTAGGGAAATATTTTGAATTCCTGGGTCTAGACTAGGCTACAACATCAGGGGAAATAGGAGTGACAAAGCTCTCTCCCTCTAATCCAATACCAGGAGGGGAAAACTCAATAGGAACACTCCCAAAATTTAACAAATGAGAAACTCCAACAAGAGGTCTGATAGGAAAATGAGAAGCAGCTATCAGAGTTTCTAATAGAGGGCAATGAGAACTATCAGAAATACCTGGTTCAACAACTAAATCTCCTTCTCTGAGGACTTTTCCCTTTCTGATAAGCTTCTTTGGAACTACTTTAGGTATTGTCAAGTGCAACTGAGGGGTAGACCTCGTATGCCTGCCTATGGAAGCCACAACTGAAACAATAGGTTCCCCCTAGTGGAGTCATCAAAATGGAGTCACCAGGTTCGCAATAGAAATATTGTAGGGCTCTGATGCCTGATGCACCTTCAGAATCAGAGGCTCAATGTTGTTCAATCCCGGGGAAAATATTCAACTTCGTCCCTGACAACGGCGCCAAAAATGTTAGCACCAAAAGTCACTCCTAGATTGTGGTAGGAGTAAGCCTAATACCCATCAGTTTTATATGTCATGATAGTTGAATTAGGGTGGTCGAATAGATGTAGACCTAGGAGAGTATCATTTTAACTCAGAAAACTGGGCTAGGCATGCACAAGAAGGTGAGGTCCTGATGTAACTTCCGTTAGTAAGTTGAATTTAAGGTGAGAAGATGGAATACTTGGTGAGAATGTGAATAAGACTGCTATGGGCATCCGACCTTCCAGCAGCTCGGGGAAGAAAAACAAGACACTTAAATATGTCAAACTGACACAGTTACAACAACACAGTGATGGCTCAACTGGATCTTCCAATTTCGAGCATCGCAATACTGCTGTAACAACTTGAATGGATCCTCCAATTCCAAGCTATTTAGTGTGAGAGGGAAAGGTAACATATGGAACTGACTAAAAATGGTGTAAATATTGTAGTGATCAACCATACATCATCCTACAACATGGCAACCCTCAACTGGATCCTCCAATTCTGAGTGTCTTAATACAAAGTTTACAGAGAGATGGAAAGAAGTTGACTTTCATTAAATAGGAAGTCTCAAATGCTAATACATAACCAGGCCTCAACTGGATCCTCCAATTCTGAGTGTCTTAATACAAAGTTTACAGAGAGATGGAAAGAAGTTGACTTTCATTAAATAGGAAGTCTCAAATGCTAATAAATAACCAGGAAAAATAATGCTTCATCCAAACTTTACAATGCAGGAGCCTAGCTCAACCATCGACCACTAAAAAAATGGAAAAAATGCCATCATATAAGAAGAACTAGCTCCACTCCCTGAGAGGCAATCATGGCCTACGTTTAATGATTTTGCGTTGACGAGTTTCCCTGTTAGGTTGCGCATGTAGACAATGGTTAGACTTCCCATGTAGTTGGCTATCAGATGCAATGTCTGTCAGGCTAGACTAGCAGTCTGCCTCTGCACTTATCTGTTTCTGACCTTCTATTTATGGAAGGAGATGATGCTCAACCACCACCACCTTCTATAATAACTGCTTTCTTGGGATCAGAATGGGTGTGAGTTAAACTTGGAACCTAGAGGACATAGGGGCCACTTTCTGCCTTCTGGAATCTGAGCTAGACCTTCACAGAGGGACTCGACAGTCGGTTGTGAACGAGACCTCGACGAGTTGATGGCGTGAGAATATTGGAAAAGGGTGGCCAGGTGGAGGGGACACTGAGGTTGGGACATCGGGCAATGAGGTGAAGCATCATGAGGAGGTGATGAGGAGGGCGTAGTGTGATGGGTCGATGAGTGGGGACACAAAAAAGGTGGAAGTGGCATGGAGCAAGGGGGGTACAGGGGTCAGGACAGGAGGGGGAAAATT
>CBVK0100692870.1:0-11046 GCA_900067695.1 Picea abies
TGGGGAAGGTGGTTGAAACCTTGTTTCACCACATAAATGGAAAGAATGGAGAATCTGGCCGTGGAGGGCAGACTGTCAGCTAAAAGTTTCCTTGTCATGGATTTTTCCTGCAAATCCCATACCGATTTGATCTTTGAGTCTGGAAGAAGAATGCAGGTGCAACCGGAGAGAGAAATATCCAAATGCCAAGCCTTGAATGCGATGACCAGAATGCGCTTCTAGAGGGAGGTGGTAGTTCTGAGTATAAATACTCAGTTTAGATATTTTTTTAAGGTCAATGGTTGAGCTAAGATCCTAGATTGTAAAGTTTTAATGAAGCCTCTAGTTCTCTAGTTATGTATGTCCATTTGAGACTTCTTGTTTAATGAGAGTCATCTTTCAAATCATCTATTTTTCTTCTGATATTGAAGACTCAGGCATGGGTGATCCATTCGACTTGTTGTGACTATATTGCAATGCATATTTGATTGCAATATTATTATGATGTTTTCAATTTCCTAAAGTTTCAGGTTCAAAAGGATATTGTATTCAAAGCTTTTCCTCCTTAGCCTGTTGGAAGAACCAATTTTCATAGTAGACTTCTACTTTTCTTCACCAGTTATTCCCATTACTCACCCTTTACTACAATCTACTAACTGTAGTTAGATCAAGACCTCACCTACTTATGTATGTCAGCCCAGATTTGTTAGTTGAAGTGATATAATCCTGAGAGTGCGTCCATTAGACCACCTTTAAATTTATTCATTGTGACATAAAAACTAATGGGTATTGGGCTTACCTTTTCCTCAATCAAGAGGTGACTTCTAGTGCTAACATTTTTGGCGCCATTGTCGAGGACAAAATTGAAGATTTTCCCTAGGATTGAACGACAAAGCTTACTATTTCTGAAGGTGCATCAGAACATAGTACATCAAATATTTAGACTGTGCACCTCACAACTCCATCAAGGAGACTCCATTGTTTCATCTATGGCTTCCAAAGGCAGACACACGAGGTCTACTCCAGAGCTACTTCTAGCTACTCTTGAAACCGACCCAGAGAAAATTGTCAGAAGAAGAAAGACCCTCCAATAAGGTACTTCAACTGTTGAACCAGGTATTTCTGATAATTTTCACCATCCTCCTATAGCAAATACAATAGCTATTTCTCATTTTCCTGCTACACCCTCTGTTGGAATTTCTATAAGCTTAAATTTTTGGAGTTTACTTGTTGATTTTCCCTCTCCGAGCTTCACTACTACTCCTCCTGTTAAAGTTGCTACATTTATGGAGAGGTAAACCTCTACTCCCTCAAGTCCTCCATTATTTTCTTTTTTCCCAAGAAACACGCCTCCAATCTCCCCTTCTTGAACTCCATCCCCACCTAGTTCTCCTCCAGTTCACATCCCAATGGCAGGTGTTAATACCTCTAGAAATAGAATGGACACCATACTATCTGCCAGATATGCCCCTCTCGTTGTGCCTCGGCCTCTTAATGCCCTACCAGTTGGTGGCTACCTTAAGCAACTACCTAAGTTTACAGGAGAGGGAGATATAACTATAGAATAGCACCTTTCATCTTTCTATAGTTATGTTGATAATTATGTCATAGTAGACAAAGATGTATAGATGAGCCTTTTTTTCCATAGCCTTGATGGAGAAGATAGAAAGTGGTTCAGAGCCCTAGCTCTTGGATCCATTTATGGGATTAAGGTCTAGATGATATCTTCTTGAGACAATGGGGGGATAAAAATGACTTCATGTATTATATCACAGAGTTTGGATCCCTAAAGAGAAAGGAGGGAGAATATGTCTTTGACTTCTCAAAAAGATTCAACAAAATGTACAATAAGATCCCTGTTGAGATAAAGCCTACAAAATGTACAATAAGATCCCTGTTGAGATAAAGCCTACAGAAGCCTCTGCCAAGATTACCTATGTTAGTGATTTTGACCCAGACTTCTACCTCTTGTTAAGAAAGAGAAGAGTTACCTCCTTTTCTTATACCCAAGATGCAGCCCTGGAAGTAGAATCTGACATATTGGCAGTTGACCGACTCAGGATATATACATATTATTTGTCTTATGGATCACATTTTTTATAAATGTATGTACATGTATATGTGTGTGCTTCTCTTTCTATGTGTGTGCAACATGCCAATCTAATATGTGATTAGATAGAGTATTTGTCATGTGATTAAATCTCCTAGGAACATCGATATATGTAATGTAATCAAAGTAACATTCTAAGAGACGTACCCTAATGAAACGTCTGTGAAAAGTAGGATAATAAATGTAGTAAACTCCATTTAAATGGGACACAACCAGTTGAATATCTAGGTAGACCCATAGGTGTGAAATTCCATGTGACAAAGCATCACGAAGAAACTTTATCACTGCATTGTACTCGGTGACATTGTTTGTGGCGTCACCTAGAAAAATACCTCTGGAAGATAGAAACTGACCTCCAAGTGTGAAAACCACCCAAGTTTTGGAAGAAAGTCTCCGAGTGTGTATAATAGCGTCGTCCGTGAACCCAAAATACACCTCTGATTCACTTAACATCTACCACAGTGAAAAACAAGACATAAATAACTACACATCCACAAAAGAAATACAAAACTTGTATAAGAACTATACATATGTACAAGAATTCACCCAGGTGACCAACCTACGAGTAATACTTCTTGAGATAGAGCCCATTTCTAGGCTCTGCCAAGGAATTTCCTTCAAAATCAACCAGATGGTAAGCACCCTTATTCAAAACCTCTTTCACAATGAATGGTCTTAACCACATGGGTTTGAGCTTGCCTGCCCCTAGGGAATATTTGTCTTGATCATAAACAAGGACAAGATTTCCTTCAGAGAAAATACAAGGACAAATGGACTGATCATACTGACACTTCACTCATTGCTTATGAGCCTCATTGGCCAAGGATGCATCACGATGCTACTCATCGAGTTGCTCGAGATATAATTGGGATTCCTCAAGCGGTGAAGTGTTTGGAAATAGATCTACTTCCAGCTTCAAAGAAGAAATCTAACACTAAATAGGTAAGACTGCTTCCATCCTGTAAATGAATTGAAAAGGTGAGAAAGCAGTGGCAGTCTTCATAGATGTTCGGTAGGCCCATAAATTTGAGTACAACATCAAATGATAATTCAACTTTGTAGAATTGATATTTCGTTGAAGAAATCCTTTAGATACTTATTCACAGTTTCAACCTGGCCATTTTCTTGTGGGTAATAAGGTGATGAATTTTCTTGCCTCAACCGAAGATTTGATGTCAACTCGGTCATCATTTTATTTTGGAAGTGACTACCATGGGTAGTGAAAATCACCTTTGGGATGTTGAACCTTGTTACTATCTGATTAAAAATGAAAAGAGACATTGTTTCACCATCATTCTTAAACATTGGCATAGCCTCGACCCACTTTGTGAAGTAGTCTACTTCTATGATGATGTAACGATGGCCCCTGGCCGAGGCCGGGTGACATGTAGTGAAATCAATCCCCTAGTTGGTGAAAGGACCAACAGTAATGACAGGAAACATGGGAGCAGGATGTGCCTGCATCTTTCGAGAGAAGATCTGACATGGATGGCACTTCTTCAGTGCTTCAACGCAATCCTTGATGAATGAGGGCCAGAAGTAATCGACACGTAGAATATTTTGGGTTGTTTCCAACCCAAACAAATGACCACCACATGCTCCAGTGTGACAGTCATTCAAAATGATCTCTTCTTCTTCATCGATAAGGCCTCGATAAAGAATGAAATCTACACCTCGACGATACAAATTATTATCAAGTATGAGAAAGTTTCATTTCTGATGGATAATTCATCGACGCTTATCGTAAAAAGTAAAAGCAGGTCCCTTCAAAGTCTAGAGATAGACTAGTATATCTCCATACTAGGGGTTCGAAGATGTAATAAAAAAAATATATCCTTTGATAGGCAATTCTTTGGGAATAATATCACTAGACTCAACTGGAAGTTCCGAAATAAGTTCTAAAAAGACCGACGACTTTTTTGATTTCGCGGAAACAATATCCAAGTCAAATTTATGGAGGATTATAATCTATCTACTAATCTTTCCGCCAATGACCCGTCATGTTAACACATATTGGAAAGGGTTCACAATGGTAATGATGGTGGTCTTGCGAAGCAAAATGTAATGGTGAAACAGTTGGACAACATGCACTTCTACCAAAGCAAGATTCTCAATGTGAGAATAGTTGAGTTTCGACCCAACTAGGCCTCAGCTAAGGTAATTTATAACATGCTCATTGAGAAAATCATCCTCTTGAACCAAGACCATGACAATTGTTTTCTGTAGCAGCCAGATATAACAATAAATCTCTATTATAATCGGGAGGCCGTAGTAAAGGGGAAAATGTTAGGGCATGTTTCAATGCTCCAAAGGAGCGCTGAGCAGCTTTGTCCCAACATAATGGGACTCCATTTTTCAAGATATGCATAAACACTTTAGTGATCTCGGTGTAATTCACGACAAAACACCAAAGAAATTTTTATTTTCCCTATAAGCTCTGAAGTTGGGGTATCGTGCACAGGGGAGGCAACTAAACTATCTCCTTAACCTTGAGAGGATCGACCATGATCCCCATTTTAGAAACAATGAAACCTAAGAGATGACCTGGCATCACACAGAAACTCCACTTGTTAGGATTCAAGTGAATCTTAAAGTAGTGACATCGCTAAAAGACTAGTCAAAGATGAGCGGGATGATCAGATCTCTTTCGAGAGTGTAATTCTATATCATAGAGATAATCCTCGACTATATATCTAAGGTCGTGAAAAGAAAACAACATGGCCCACTGAAAGGTGGATCTAACATTTTCCATGCCAAAAGGCATCCTACGATATGAAAACATGCCCCAAGGAAAAATAAAATTTGTTTTATGTTGTTCTCCGTGTTTGATCTGAATCTGGTTATATCCTGAGAAACCATCCATGAATGAAAATACCTCATATCCAGTGCATTCATCGACAATCTTATCGATGAATGGGGTGGGAAAATTACCTTTCAGACAGGTTGATGACGATTAAAATCACAACGAAGAATTTACAGAGGGATTCGTGTCACCCGATCCATGTAATTGTAATTTCGCGACTCGTGGATTCCAACAAGGATCACAATCTAAAATCACAAAATGCAAAATCCCAAAGCACCTGGGAATTAGGAACACGGTCGCATCCCAGGGTCAGATGAAGAGGAGTTGCACAAAGGATCAAAGCACCTGAGTTGGTCACAGAGGAATATTTGCATGACCTTGAGGTGCTAGAATTGACTCGAAGGAGTCGTAATCTCACCTGGGACATTCATGGGTGTCAAGCCTCATCCCAATCCTAATAAAAGTAGTTAGTGAAAATGGGGAAGGTGGTTGAAACCTTGTTTCACCACATAAATGGAAAGCATGGAGAATCTGGCCGTGGAGGGCAGACTATCAGCCGAAAGTTTCCCTATCATGGATTTTTCCTGCAAATCCCATATCGATATGATCTTTGAGTCTGGTAGAAGAATGAAATTGTAGCCCGAGAGAGAAAGATCCAAATGATAAACCTTGAATGCGATGACCAGAACTCACTTTTGGAGTGAGGTGGTAGTTCTGAGTATAAATACTCAGTTTTGATATTTTGTTAAGGTCAATGGTTGTGGAGCCAATGTTAGCACATAAACTTATCAAAGTCTTGTGAGTTGTGGTTTCTACCTAAGTATGTAGTTTTTTCCTGTTTTTCCTCTATTTGCAGACCCTATCGTAAGTTTTCCTCTCGACTAGTAGTTTTCTGTTATTTGTCTTCACTCATGTGATGGACATGTTTTTCCTTAGCATCTTTCCTGAGAAATATCGGTCGTAAGCCTTTCTGTTTTCCCTAAGGTCGATCACTTCTCTCTCTTTACCTCTGCAGCTAATCCTTTGTTTTCCAGAGCCCCAACCACTCATTCAAGTAATCCACATGGGCCATAGTCGTGAGTGGAAAGCGCAACAATTGAAACAATCTGATATAAACTCAAGTCAAGCGAGCATGCAAGATTAGCTTTCAATGACGAAGATCCATAAAGCAGATCAGATGGAAGGCCAATAGGCGATCTAGATCATAGAGCTACACCAAGTTTAGTGTTGAGCAGAGTTCCGTAATCACGAAGCCGATCCTAGCCATTGATCCTGGGAAGGACACATGGCGCAAGATTAACATAGTCGTGATTTCGCGAGTTAGAAAGGTCAAAGGGCAGAGCCATGCAAACTCACGAAACATAAAGTTGCGAAATTATTGGAGCCGTCCAACTAGGGGAGCACGTGGCAACAAATAAGCAAAGTTGCAATTTCACGTTTCGAGGTTTCCAGCATGGAGTAAGGTGTGAAGCTCTGAGTCCCAAAATGTCGATGTTAATCTTGGCCGTCAGATTCAAGGCAAATCCGTCTGTTGATACAGATGGGTCGTTTTGCGTTTTTGAGCATCGAAATATTTGAAATCAAGGGGAGTGGAAAATCCCGAAATGTGAAATCCCAATATTTCATGTGGATAAGCACAAGGTCACGGCTCGCGGTCATGTGGGGCAAGGGAATGGAGCCGTGTGAAATATCGAAGCGCCCGTCTTCGTCTCAGCAGAAGATCGACGTGGTTTGAGGATGCCGAGATTAGTTGGAAGGAGTCATGGGCATCTCCTGGAACATTCATGGGTGTTAGGCCTCACCCTGATCCCGATGAGGGTAGTTAATGAAATTGGGGAAGGTGATTGAAACCTTGTTTCACCACATAAATGGAAAGCATGGAAGAACTGGATATGGAGATAGGTTGTCAGCTCAAAGTTCCCCTGTCAACAAATTTTCCTGCAAAGCCCATACTGATCTGAGCTCGCGTTTGACAGAAGAATACATGCACGAAATGACAAAATAAGATGCAGACGCAAAGTATTGATTGTAGTGGCCAGGGCACACTCCTGGCGATGACAACTATTCTGAGTATAAATACTCAGTTTTGATATTTTGTTAAGGTCAATGGTTGAGCTAAGCTCCCAGATTGTAAAGTTTTAATGAAGCCTCTAGTTCTCTGGTTACGTATGGCCATTTGAGACTTCTTGTTTAATGATAGTCATCTTTCTCATCATCTATTTTTCTTCTGATATTGAAGAATTAGGCATGGGTGATCCATTCGACTTGTTGTGACTGTATTGCAATGCATATTTGATTGAAATATTATTATGACATTTTCAATTTCTTGAAGTTTCGGGTTCAAAAGGATCTTGTATTCGAATCTTTTACTCCTTAGCCTGCTGGAAGACCCGATGTTCATAGCAGAATTCTACTTTTCTTCACCATTTATTCCCCTTACTCACCCTTCACTACAATCTACTAATTGTAGTTAGATCAAGACTTCACCTACTTATGTATTCCAGCCCAGTTTTCTAAGTTGAAGCGATATAATCCTGAGAGTGTGTCCATTAGAACAACTTTAAATTTATTCATTGTGACATAAAAATTGATGGGTATTGGGCTTACCTTTTCCTCAATCCAGAGGTGAATTATGGTGCTAACATTTCTGGTACCAATGTCGAGGACGAAATTGAAAATTTTCCCTGGGATTGAACGACAAAGATTACTAGTTCTGAAGGTGCATCAGAACTTAGTACATCAAATATTTCAACTATGCACCTCGCAACTCCATTAAGGCAACTCCATTGTTTCATCTATGGCTTACAAAGGCAGACACACGAGGTCTACTCCACAGCTGCCTCTAGCTACTCCTGAAACTGACCCAAAGAAAATTGTCAGAAGAAGAAAGACCCTTCAAGAAGGTACTTCAACTGTTGAACCAGGTATTTTTGATAATTTTCACCATCCTCCTATAGAAAATCCAATATCTATTTCTCATTTTCCTGCTACACCCTCTGTTGGAATTTCTATAAGCTTAAATTTTGGGAGTTTTCCTGCCGATTTTCCCTCTCCGAGATTCACTACTGCTCCTCCTGTTAAAGTTGCTACATTTATGGAGAGAGAAACCTCTACTCCCTCAAGTCCTTCATTGTTTTCTTTTGTCCCAAGAAACATGCCTCCAATCTCCCCTGATCGAACTCCATCCCCACGTAGTTCTCCTCCAGTTCACATCCCAATGGCAGGTGTTAATCCCCCTAGAAATAGAATGGATGCCATAGTAGCTTCCAGATATGCCCCTCTCATTCTGCCTCAGCCTCTTAATTCCCTACCAACTGGTGGCTACCTTAAGAAACTACCTAAGTTTACAGGAGAGGGAGATATAAATATAGAAGAGCACCTTGCATCTTTCTATAGTTATGTTGATAACTATGTCATAGTAGATGAAGATGTATGGATGAGGATTTTTTTCCATAGCCTTGATGGAGAAGACATAAATTGGTTCAGAGCCCTAGCTCTTAGATCCATTGTTGGGATTGAGGCTCTACATGATATCTTCTTGAGACAATGGGAGTATATAAAAGACTTCATGTATTATATCACAGAGTTTGGATCCCTAAAGAGAAAGGAGGGAGAATTTGTCTTTGACTTCTCCAAAAGATTCAATAACATGTACAATAAGATCCCTGCTAAGATAAAGCCTACATAAGCCTCTGCCACGATTACCTATGTTATTGCTTTTGACCCTGACTTTTTCCTCTTGTTAAGAGAGAGAAGAGTTACCTCCTTTTCTTATATGCAAGATGCATCCCTGGAAGTAGAATCGAACATATTGGCAGTTGACTGACTCAGGAATAAGGTTGATAAAGACAGAGGAAGGGGAAGATCTGAAGCCTCAACCTCCAGTTCCTCTGCCCTCCCCCCTCAAATGGACAAAGTAATCAAGTTACTAAAATCACTTTCAGCCAGAATGGAAAGGTTGGAATTGGAGGGAAATAAAACATACACAAATCCTCAAAATGTTAATAACAGAGGCAACTTATGGAGTCTGAATAACCATGCTCCTCAAATTATGAAAAGAGAGCCTTGGAACAGAGACAGGGATGATCATAAATTCCAAACCCCTCTTCAGAAAAACCTTGTCGTAGATGATGGTGGAGAGGAAGAGAACCTTGACCCAGAAATTCATTGTCTCGAAGACGCATCTCCTTCTCCTCACTTAACTCAATCATCATACAAGGAGTCTCTCATGGAAATTCAATTAAATGAGTTGAGCAAGGGAATAAGGACAATGACAACTCGAATAGATACAACCTCAGGTCTAAGAACAAATATGGGAATTCTAATATCCCTTAACATCCTCCCAGAGTAGACAAGCTCGCCAAAGACATGGCAAGCAGCAGAAAGGAAAAGAGAACACAGAACCCCCCACCTATCTTAACTTTGAGCATGAAATTTAGAATATTAGGATCCCAGTACCCCTTTCAGAGCTAGTCAAGCATGAAGACTTTAAGAGATCCCTATCTAAATTGTTGTTTCCTGAACCTTTGAATCATCCCTTAGACTCAATCAATTTGTAAGAAATGAAGCCAACAGTCATTCTAGGTCCCATCATAGAAGATAGAGACGATTCATCCCCCCCCTTCTACACATAATCAAACATACATGACAAGGTACTGCATAATTTTCTTATGGATTTAGGGGCCTCTCATAACCTCATGCCCAAAACTGTCATGGAATAATTAGGTCTAGAAATCACAAAATCATACCATGAATTGTATTCCTTTGACTCTAGGAAAGTGCAATGTCTTGGGGTCATCAAAGCTTTGGTTGTGACCTTGTTTCAGCTTCCCATGAAAAGTGTGGTCATGGATATCGTGGTGGTTGATGTCCCTCCCAAGTTTGGCATGATATTGTCAATATCTTAGATAAGAAGACTTGGGGGAACATTGCAAATGGACCTCACATATGCTACCATTCCTGTTTTTTGGGCGGAGCATAGAACACTATACAGAGAAGCTCAGTTGGCCTACATTATTAGCGATGAAGCAGATCCCACCAACCATCTTATATTTCCACTTGACACTGATTTGTGATCTAGCTTATTCAGGCTCACTGATGCCCCTGAGCCCCCTCTTGAGATCAGAAAGTCCATTACTCTCTGTGAAGATTCTCCTCCAATTACCTCTGTGTGGAAAATTTTCTTTGATGGAGCCTCTTCTAAAGAAGGTGTTGGTGCTCGAGTAGTCCTTCATTACCCTGCTTAGGAAACTATATCTCTCTCCTACAAGTTAGAATTTGAAACTACCAATAATGTGGCTGAATATGAAGCTCTTGTTTTAGGTTGTAGGGCTGCAAAGGACATGGGGATTGAAGAGATATCGGTGTTTGGATATGTTGAGTTGGTTGTCCAGCAGATCATAAGTATTTATCAGGATAAGCACCCTCAACTGAGATCATATAGAAATGAAGTATGGGACCTCATTGACAGTTTTTTCTCAGCTTTCAACATTTGATTTGTTCCCAGAGAAGAGAATGTCATGTCTAACTCTTTGGCTATATCGACAAGCAATTTCATAATCCCTCAGCCACCTAAGCTTAGGTATGATGTAGAAGTAAAATATAGACCCTCCATACCTAAAAACATCAAGCATTGGAAAGTGTTTGAGGATGATCTTGAGATCAAAATATTCTTGTAGATTGTTGATGAGTTTTCAGCATTACACATTGATCAAGATACCAACTCTGAAATACATCCTCATCCTAATGTTTCTCTAAACAAAATTGTTGATCATCACATTGTCCAGTTACCCAACAACCACATCCTAAAGGGACTAGTCCCTTTAGAAAGATTATTTGACATAAATGATGTGGTGATAAAGGGTAAAGTCCCAAATGAGAATGTTGATGTAGCTGAGTGCAATATTGGCATAGAGAGGAACCCCAAATTTGTCAAGCTATCAAGCAGTTTGTCAAAGGAGGAGAGGGTCATGTATGCTAAATTGTTAAGGGAATTTTTTGATGTGTTTGTCTGTACCTATGAAGACCTTAGAACATATGAAATGAGTTTCATTGAGCATAACATCCCATTGAAAGAGGAATCCAAACCATTTAGGCAAAAATTAAGACAGATAAATCCTATGTTGCTTCTTGTTATGGAGAAAGAGGTAAAAAA
>CBVK0100692871.1:0-11045 GCA_900067695.1 Picea abies
TAGATCATTAACATGAGTAGTTTGTCATGCAAGTATTCTAAAACACAAGGGCAAGGACAACTTGCCAAAGAGAAGAAGCTCAAGTTATTCATCACTTATCTTATGTTTGTTATAGCATTAAGAGAAAAGCATTAAGTATGAAAGAAAGCTTGAGAGATTTAGATGTATGCCTACACTATCAACTTATCAACAACACATTCACTTAAGTGTGGTGGGAAATGGCCTTAAGGTGTTATAACATGAAAAGCAAAACCATTTACTAAACCATCAAAGTATTAACCATTCAATGTGTGTTGGATTAGAGCATGCAACAAAATAGATCTTAAAAGAGATTATAACATGCAAATAGATCTAAGTAAATTGATTATGCCCCAAGGGCTTAAGCTTAAATGTGTGAGAGATCTAGATCTAAATGATTTTAACCATTAAAGCATAAATAGATCAAAAGCATATTTAAAACCCTAGCCTCACAATTTGGGGTATTCCTCTCCCAAAGTGTAGGTAATTATTAGAGTTAAAAGTAACTTGGAAGGAAAGAGAGAGAAGCAAGAAAGAGAAGCAAGCAAGAGAGAAGAAGCAAGCAAGGCAAGCAAGCTCACAAACCCCACGTCCTAGCTTAGGAGAGTAACTTTAGAAATGGAAGAACTTGAAATAAGCTAATCCTAGGCTCATGCGTGGGAGGTAGGCCGTACCAATCCTTCTCCCACACTATGAGCAACTAAAAATCAGCAAGAAGTGAAAGAAAGTATTCCCAAGAAGCTAGAAGAAGTGAAGAGAAAGGTTGAGAATGTTACCCACTTGAAGAGAAGGGTCTTGGAGTGTTGTGTGGACGTTTTTGGGGTAGCATAACCCTCTCAACCAAATCTGAACCTGCAAAAATCAGCAAGGTATACTTGCTGCTACACACAACAAGCAAAGATGAAGAAAAATTTATATTTTTGGTAGAAATTTTTCACATAGAAAATTTTATGAAGAAAGTAGATTTAGATGACCATTTTAAGATGTTAAGCTAGCTGAAATATATATATGAAAGGATAGCAAGAAAGAATGATAAAAGAAGATAGAGAAAAGAGGAGCTTATGTGTGCTTTAAGAGAGGACTCTTCCTTGGAGCATTCCCAATAAAACCATTGAGGCCAAACCTGCAAAAACTTAGCAAGATCTATGCATACCAAGATAATATGGTTGAATGTGCTAATAAGATGAAATACTTGCACCCTATCTAGCAACTCACATATATAGATCTACAAGAATACTCGTTGTTAGATCTACTCAAATAAAATACTTTACCCAAGATCTAGGCTATGCATAAATCAAATCAAACACATACAAGTTTACCTCACATGTAGCAAGAACAAAAATACTTGTTGCTCTTCCAATGATCCTCCAAAGTTTCCCCTTTATATTACTCAAGAAAGGGATCTTGGAGAAATACTTGCTCCAAAACCCTAAGAGCCAAAGAATGGAAGAAAGATGGAACAAGAAAGAGAGAGAGAGAGAGAGAGAGAGAGAGAGAGAGAGAGAGGAAAATCAAGTAGCATAACAATAGCGCAAGATATGGTAAAGAAATGAGGGTGAGAGAGGTTCTATTTATACTTGGAGAGGCAAACTCACCCCTCTTGAATCAATGCCAAGTGTCCACCACCAAGCACAAGCTAGAATCCCAAGGGTAGGGTGCACCATCTAGGGTTTGATCACATGGATCAAGGATGTGGATAAGTGAGAGAGTGTTGGGATCAAGCAAAAAGGTAAGTGGGAGGCTAGGAAAAACGTGCCAAGGGATATAATAAGTCTCCCCTTAATTTTTTCATTATTTTTTCACTTTTTGGAGACTTTCTAGAAGGGAGGCACACCACTCTAGGCAAAGTGACGTTTTTGCTTAATGGCTAGGTGAGGGAGTGATGTGAGGGTTGGAAAAGGTTAGGAAAATTCCCTCTCACCTTTATCCATCAATACATCACCCTTTAAACTCATTATTACAAAAATTACATTTTTGCCATGTTTGGACTTAGCAATTAAAATTGTTGTTTTTGACTGACTAACACTCTGGGTGGACAAACCCATAGCAGAAGTTGTCCGACTGAGCTGAAACTTGGTCCATGGGTGTAGGGGGTCTCATTCCATTTCTTTTGAGCACAAATACCCCTATCAAAAGTCTCAGGACCTAGTTTTTACAATTTTTGCTCAAAAATAATTAATTAATTAAATAATTAAACCTCCAAACTTAGGGAAATTTAATAAAAAATTAATTAATTAAAAAAAAACTAATCTAGACTCAAGGGAATTCCGCGAAACTTTCTAAGATGTCTTGCATGGTCATTTACATCATTTCCTAACAATAGTTACCAGGAGATAAGCCCATTAGAACGCCCTTCACCACTTTGGAGGAATTATTGCAAGTGTGAGGGAAAAACTCAAGGGAAATCAATAAGGCTAAAAAGCCCAATTGATAACCTGAGGATAAAAAACCCTCAGTGAAAGGAACTCTCCCAATGGACCGATCCCAAGGTAACTGAGCTAGCTATGACTCATGCAGACCTATTACATTATTGACCCACGCAAGGGTGCGGAAATTTCAGTTACAAAAAGAAGTGTTGGAGGCATATCTGCCCAGTAGAACCAAAATCTTCAACAAATGAGCATCTGAAGATGCATCTCTTCATGGCACATGGAGTTGACCCCCTAGTTGGAGAGGCAGTCAACAGGTTTCATTGTTGAGGCCTTGCTTTAACAACACCTCAGCATTTAACCCTCTTTTCTTCAGCCATAACATTTCTTACTCAAGCTAGTCGTTTAAATTTGTCTGTTGAGCTAGAGGAGGAAGACACACTGAGGCCTAGATCATCTACACTTTAGTGAGTCGTCTCCCCTAGGGTTTGATTTGTTGAAGCCTTGCTTTAGCAACACTTCAACATCAAAACCTCTTGTCTCTAGCCCTATCATTATCATCACAGCCTTTCAACATTTGTAGCCCCTTTTGACTCCATTTTCCCTGATAAAGCACTGATCTAAGACTTCATGTGTTGAGCACCTTGATCATACAAACATCCAATACCTTGAACGACTACTAACTCTTCTAACCCTAGCTTAGACTAATATCTACTAACCTTGTTACTGCCATTATCTGCATGAGTTATCTTTATACATTGCAGCATTTATATCTTTAAAAGCAATTGAATGATTAGCTAAGGCATTGTTGATATTGTTACATTGATTGCCATTAGCATTTATTATGAAGTGATATATCGTAAACATTGCCATTGCACAACTTTGATTTGCTTCATCAATAATATTGTTTATCAATTGCTTTATATCAGAAGTCCATAATTATATGAAGTACTAATCAAGCAAGTGATCTTGCATATGCATAGTTTCTTTGTTGCTTTGTCTCGAGCAGGTACACTTCTTGGTTACTATTTCCGGCTATCTTTTATCTTTATTGGCTATTAAGCCGGACTTTCTAATCGTTGGTGACTTGTGAGGGGGAATAATATTACTTAGCCATAAGCCTTTGCCTTCTCAAAACCCCAGGTCACCGGGGACGTCTCCCCTAGGCCTTACCTCCCTAAATAGAAAGACTTATCCCATTGAGGTGACAGTGGTGGGATAATCTCAGTTACACCTGTTTTCCCTCCTTTCATCCGTATTTTATCTTAACTACAAACTGTGCGATAACATAGCCTTCCAAAGGTTGTAATATTGGTGGAGGTTGCTTCAGAGATACATCTTTTTCTTCATCATGGTAGTCACTGTTATCGCACAGTTTGTAGCAAGGATAAAAGGCTTGAGTTTTGAAGGTCAAACTGGCATAATAGGAACCAATCCCACCCAATGTCACCACAATGGGATGGTTCTTTCTATTTAGGGTGGTAAGGCCCAGGGGAGACGTCCTCGGTGACCTGGGGTTTTGAAAAGGCAAAGGATTACAGGATAAAGTAGTTATTCCCCCCTCACAAGTCACCACAGAGCAGATAGTTCGGCCAAAGGCCAAATAATAAAGTAAAACCCCCCAAAGAGATATACCTGCCTGAGACAAAGCAACAACAAACTGATATGTGCAAGCTAGCTCAATGGGTTAGTACTTCATATAAACCAATGACTATCTGATAAACATATAAGCAATTTGACAATAAATATTGACGAAGTCAATGTTTATAAAATGGCAATGAAAATAATATCACTTCTTCAATAAATGCTAGAATAATGTGGCATTCAATGCAATAAGTCAACACTTCATTCAATTTATGCCTTTAATCATCATTCATTTGCTTCTAAAGAAAACGTTTAGCTACACAAAGGTGTTAATATCAAGAGATGACAGCAACACTTAGTCAATAGGGTTAGTTTATAATCTAGGGTTAGTGAAGTTAGGGTTTGATTCAATGTATTAAGAGTAGTTTTGATTAAATTCACTTCAACACATGAGGTCTTTTAGGATCAGTGCCTTAGATTTAATGGAGTCAAATAATGAAGGACGCAAGAGCTAAAGGAGGCAAAAGTCAAAACGGCTAAGGACTAGAGGGAGAAGCTTTGAGGTGTTGCTAAGGCAAGGCCTCAAAGTGAAAACCCTAGGGGAGAGAGGCTCACCTTGGTGTAGGAGAACTAGGCCTTGGTGCTCTCTCCTCCTTCCTTAACTCGGTGGCAATCACGGCTCGTTGAAAATAAGGCATAAAACCAAGACAAGAAGGTTTGATAAAGCAGAGTGTTGCTACAGCAAGGCTCTTTCAGCGAACCCTAGAAAAATCGGCCCAGAGTGTAGTAGACCTAGTCTTAAGGCGTCTCTTTCTTCTTATCTTATAGATAGTACGGCTAGCAATAAATGAAGAGAAAATGAGGGTGTAGCTACGGCCAGGCTCTCTCTTTCGCAATCAATGGCTGAAAATTTCCTTAATGGGGACATGAGACAAGGACCTACTTGTGTGCTTGTCACCTAGGGTTTTATTCGCAAAATTATAAATATATGCAAGAAATGAAACTACAACCATTCATTCAAGAAGTTTTGCAAAAGAATACTTACATATCACCAAGAAATAGCATTGCACACCCTAGTTGTAACACCTTCCATTAAGAGAAATGCCAAAACATGCCAAAAAGATCCTCCTTCAACAAGTGCGCATCACTAAATCAGCCAATAACCCAAGAGAGGGCACAAATTTCAGACCTCCTTATGGAGTGAGTAAGGTCCTCCCAAAATGAAGGTGAAAATCCTTCATTTATACCATACCATGACCTAATTTTACATTTTAGGTCATGGAAAAGGCCGACAAGGCCAAAATACTAAAATCATACTATTTTACATTAAAATGTCAAATTTAAAACCCTAATCAAGATGAAAAGAGACATGAAGCCCCTCCAAAGGAGACGTTAGCCCCTTTTAAGGCAAATGGGGCATCCTGGAGCAAAACGTTAGCCCTCCTTGGGCTCCTCCATCATGCCACACGTGCCAACACTGCCCAGACTGCCTCCCAAGACGTCTAATAGGTTGGATAACGTCATGGTCATCAAGGGTGACGTCCCAGGCCTTCCAAGGCCAACGTTCCACTGAAAGAGGGTCAATCCCCCTAGGTCAAGCTCTGCCAAAGTGCCTCTGGTGGAACGTCCTCTCCTTCTCTGGTGCAAAGCCCCTGATCCATCTATGTCCTGTCTCTGCCCCCTGATGGGGTCTCAGCATCCACCTGATGGGCTCTTCAGCCCCATGGAGGTCCGAACTGATCATCTCCCCATGTGTACCGGTCCAAAAAGATACCTGTCTGTCAAGCATGGTCCTGCACATCAAAAGCTATGCCCTCCATGGGCTCATCAATCATAGGAATCATAGCAATGTCAATCACATCTCATCATCAATATTATTAAACATGTCCATAAAATCCCTAATACATCAGTTAACAGCTCAAAGACGTTACACAAGCCTACAATACAAGTCCGGAGAAAAGGACAAGGCATCCTATGGGGCTAGTGCCCACTGGAAAAGGGAAGTTCCCGGAAGAGACCTTATCCAAGCCATGTAAGTTGGTGATGTAGTCAGGGGAAGTCCAAGCATCTGGGTGCAATGAGGGCCAAGGATGCAAGAAATGTTACCTGTGGGTGCCTTTGTTAGAAGGCGAGTTGTACCTGTCCTGGATGCATTTTTTCCAAGCCCATTCTTGCCTTTTATTCTTATTCTTTTCATTCTTTTATCTTTTATTGCTTTTCCTTCTTTTTTTTTGTTCAAGAGCTAATCAGGGGACACTGCGCTGGCGTGGTGACCAGTGGTGGTAGCATTACCCACAAGTACTTTCACAGAAATGAGAAGGTTGAGACCCCCTTTCCCTTGGCCATGCAACCAAGAGTCACTGCCCTGGCGTGGTAACCAGTTGGTGGCAATGTCATACTGCTAGGTACCCATGGACCTAATAGGTTGGCTCATGATGAGACCCCCTATCCTCTGGTTAGGTCTTGTTTTATTATTTTTTCGGGTCCCTCTTGTTTCTTGCTGAGAAGCCTTTTATTGCTTTCTCGGGGATCCCTGAGCAAAGCATCTCAAGGTTTTATTTTTAAGTTTTTGTCTTTTACCAGCTTGCTTTTACCTTTTAGGCCTTTAGCCCCTTCTTCCCACGAGATAAGGAGCAATCCTGAAAATAGGTCAACCCAGTACCTCGACAAGTGGAATGGGACAAGTGAGCGGGAAACAAGATGAAACAATGGTGCTATGATGGGAGCGGACGATGGCTTTTCAGAAATCCCCCCAGTGAAAAACCAAAACCTACAGACACAGGCTTGCTAGGGCACCCTGTCAATCCCCCCAAACATGGTCAAGTGGGCAAGTGTAAGATCCAAGCAATTGTTAGAAATAAAAGGAATCAGATGCATACATTCAAATGGTTTTGATGATCAAAGTGACACATACCATGATACCCGGACTAATTACCTCATGGAGCAAGAACCTTCTCTGACACAGGACCAAGACGATGGTGATGGATGATGTTGTTGCTGACAAGATAAAGATGCTGGAAGAAAGAAGAGGTGGGCCCTCCAGGGCCATGCTTAAGTCAATCCTGCTCTCGGTACTCCATGTCTAGGACCTGTGGACCTCGAGACATGATCTCCTAGTTATCCCTGAAAGTGGGGGATAACAGTCACATGGTCATGTTCTCGTCACTTTCACCTTGTGTTCATGTCCTCTCGCATGGTAGTGTACTTGCCTAGTTTCACCCATGCCTCATCACATCTCATCATTCCACCTAGGTAATTTGTTTGTCACAACTTATTATCACTTTTTTCCTAGGTGAAACCCACTTCAACCTTACATTTAACCACTTTGCCTAGGTGATTTGTGTATCACATCACATCTCTACCTTTTCCTTGGGCAAAATCCACATTTACTCCTAACACGCACATGACATAATTTGCTTAAAATCGCTAAGTCTTACCATATAATAATCCCTCAGTTCTTATATTTTCACTTTTTATAGTGAGAATATACCTAATTGGTCCAGGATATTTTAATTAAAATTTAAAAATCCTAAACCTAAGGTTAACTGCCAGGATATGGAAAACGGAGGGACTATGTCATTGACCACAATCTTGAAGAACGAGGGAGAAGCAAGCTAGCTCAACCTCTCTTTCAAGTAAGATATCCTGCACAACTTTAAACTTCTTGCAAAGGGGTTAAAAGCACTGGTCTCATTTCTACAATTTCAAAGCCATTTGCTTCAAGCACTTTATTTCAGTCATTTACTTTGAAGCAAATTTTGATTTACTTGCATCTAACATTTGTCTCAAGTATCCTTTTATGCAAGTATATTTTTATGTATCTTGTGGTGATTAATTGATCTGTGTATGCTTTAGAATAGATTTGCTTTATATTGGGTAATGAATTAAACTCCTAGAATACTAGTTGCTTAGATTTCAGTTTAAGCCTTAGATTATTTTATTAGGGACTACCCCCCTTGACTTCGCTAGGAGTTGGCCTAGACAGAGGAGTTGAGGATTAACCTTAACTCACTTAACCCCAAGGACACACCGAGTGGATTGAAGATTTATTCCACGTCTCCCGGGTGTGTATAAGGCAGCAACAGGGACTACCCCCCTTGGCTTCCCTAGGAATTGGCCTAGACGGAGCAGTTGAGGATTAGGTGACAGCACCTTAACTCTCACTTGCCCCCAAGGACACACCGAGTGGATTGAAGATTTCTTCCATGTCTCCCAGGTGTGTATAAGGCGGCAACGGACACAATAGACTGCAAACCATATATTATGATATTTCTGCGGATCACAATGTCGTATGCGGCTAAATAAAATAAATCTCTCGGCTAGATCAAAGACAAAAGGATCTTAGCCGGAATACAATAAGAAAACTAAAACAATGATACCCGGTAATAGAAGAATGTTGTTGGATCAATGGATGAGCTATAGGATCTGCTGCAAGCTACAGCAACTCATACGACAACTGCTGCAAGTCTGGAAAGTTCGCCTTGGTGGCTAAACTCCTCAGATCTGCCTGGAAACTGTCTCAAACAATGCACCCTGATCTCATGCACACTCTCGGTAGCTGACCAACTGAAGATCGACCCTCTGACGATCTGTACGGATCTCGGATGTATCCCCCTGTGGAAATGCACCCCAACTGCTACTGGAAACAACGCCCTAGTGATTCCTCCGGCAGAATCGACTAATAAGGGTCTCAAACTGAGTGCCCTAGGCTCCTCTGAAATGGATCGAAAGGATTTCCCTAAATCTGATCTGATGATCTCTCGGAAATCCCAAATGTGTCATCCCCAACTATCGCACCCTCAATGGCTGAGTAATGCGCCCAAGATGCTTTCTCCATCGGAATCTGACGGGAAACCAGGCAATAGATGCGCCTTTCCCTCCTCTCAACTAGGTCGAAAGGGAATCCCTGGATTCTCCCTGGATGAGACAAGTCGACTCAGAAGCTGCGCCCTGACCCTGGATAAGTGTGTCCTTGCTGCTGCAACATGTGCAAATGCTGCTAAAGATCGATGGAAGATCTATGTGATCTCCCCGGTGACTAGGGTGTGTCTCTCAACACCGAAATCAACCATTGGGTGTATTCCTCCTGGAATCCACAGAGCTCTCTCTCCTAAGATGCACCTCTCTCCTCATTGATAAGTCAAATACTTCATAATGATGAATTAGGTCGCTTTACCCTTTTCTTATAGTTGCCTGAAACCCTAATTCGTTGTTGACCTTTTTTTATCTTATCTATTCTCTTTTTAGCTCACTTTGACTTAAAAACGCTTTTAGTCACTTTTAGCTCAATGTCACTTTCAAATTATAACACCCTCGACTAAAGTGACCTCTAGTAACCCTATTTACCCCTGTATGGCCCTAGCTATAGTCTAACGGGGTTGTTTAGACCATTAGGCCTCCTCTCTAGAGCTCCTATTTGGAAAGGGGCATTACAGTAGCCCAAGGGGAGAGCTCCTTGATCCCCAACTTCTCCAACCACGTTTACAATGGAGAGAGAACTCCTCTTTATAGACTGAGTCTCTTCTCTCGTACAATAAAATATTATTATTTGCTAACTAACTCCATGACAAGTCAAACAAATATTATAATAATGTAGTTATATCTCTCCTCAATCCATGGTTGACCAAATCAAACACATGTGAACATAAGCCTCTCCAAGCCAACTCGCCCTGTCTAAAAATAGAAAGAGGTATGCACCAAATAATGCTCACGAAGGGGTGCACCATCAAAATAGGCACCACACTATGTCAAATACCAAGTGTCCACATGGAATGCACCCTCCATGAATGTATGCATGCAAGATATAATAAAATAAGTCTCCACATAGGAGGATGTGCCCCAAGGTCCACCTAGGAAAACTCACTAAGTGCGCCCTCCAAGATGAATGAGAGAATAAACAATATAATAATCCCCTAGGAGAATGCTCCATAACAACCTCCTCCAAAAATAGCAAGAGGTCCACAAGATGCATGCAACTAATCCACATGTGTGAATCCCAAGGCAACCAACTCCATGGATGAATGCCAAAGAAGAGGACATAAAGAAATGCTTACCCCATCCAATCATCCCACCATAGAAACACCATTAAAGAAGGGGGCATAAGGAAATGCTAACCCCATCTAATCATCAAGTGTGTCCCCCATCACACATCCAATACATGAGGACCATGTAGAACACCCCATCCTCGCAACACCAACATCATACATCAACACACCAAATCACTAGGAAACATCAACAACATCATGAAACATCTACCTCCTAACATCATCATCCAACCCCTTGGGGGGGGGCTAGAACCATCATCCATATCCAAGATAAGCAAATCTACCAAACCACCACAATGAGATAGTATGCTCCACATCCATCAAAAGTGCAACCAAGGGGTGATCAACAAGGCAAGCACATGTGAGAAGACCACCAAGCAGCAAGCACAATCATCCAATCAAGGAGAAGAAGGACTCCCCCAACCAAAGATCTACACCAAATGATATGATGCCATGAAGAGAAGGGGCTCCACAAAGATGAATCCCCCCAAGTCGGTCTGATAGCTCCAAGAAATAAGCAGCAAATCTCCATCAATGAGATGAAAATCACAAGGTGAAACCTCATACAATATGAGGTGTAACAAGTCCCACTAACCTACTTTTGTGGTCATTCATTGGACATTAATAAAATTATCTTGTCTTACCTTATCTAACTATTTCAATAAACTCTTTTTAGGGACTTTACCTTTTGTTTCTGCAAAAAGTGTTTTAGTTGATGTCGACTCCTTAATCTCTCCACTCAACTGACTATAATGTGATTCTACCTATTCTTCATCATCTTCGACCCCATCATCATCACCTAGCACATTTGAAATGGTCTTCTAAGCATTTCATCATCACCCATCTCTTCATTATCCTTGTCTTTCTTTTTTACTTCACCTTACTCATCATTGTCTATAGATCAATGGTTGTCTACTTGGCTTTCTTTCCTTTCTTTTGGTCTATTTGTCTATGTGCTTGTCTTTTCTTTTGTGAGGGTTGGTTGTGTTGAAATAATGTAACTGCGAAGAGCATTCTTATTATTTTTGTT
>CBVK0100692872.1:0-11045 GCA_900067695.1 Picea abies
TCTAGAAGCGAAAGCTTCTATTAGGTCTTCTTACATTTGACTTATTCTTCCTTATTGGTAGGCCTTACTAATATTGACCTTTGTTACATCGAAATATATTATTATGCCTACGTGAGGGGTTATGTCCCTAACACAAAGGGTCAAGGATGAGAATATATGCCCAACTAGGTTGTTGCAACCATTACCCATTCTTGAGTGGAAGTGGGAAGTCATGACAATGGATTTCATCACCAAATTTTCTAGAACAAGAAAGCAACATGATTCTATCATGGTGGTGGTGGATAAAATTACTAAAGCTTCCCATTTCGTTCCTATGAAGGTTACTCACAAAGAAACCAATGTTGTTGATATTTATATGAGGGAAGTAGCATGCTTGAATGGAATACCCAATACAATTGATTCTGAGAGAGACCCACTGTTTATCTCAAAGTTCTGGAAGGGATTATTCAAAGGGTTTGGAACAAATATAAACTTCAGCATAGCTTATCATCCTAAGTATGATGGGAAAATAGAAAGGGTGAACCAAGTGATAGAGGATATGATAAGGATGTACGTGATGGAAAAACCATCTAAATGGGAGTATTATCTAAACTTGGTAGAATTTGACTACAAAAATGGGTACCAAGCATCACTAAATATGAGCCCATTTGAGGCACTTTATGGAAGAAAGTGAAACACCCTAATAATATGGGACAACCCAGCTGACATTGTAGTAGTTGGGCCAGATTTGCTCAGGGAAATGGAAGAGCAGATGTAAAAGATTAAACATAATTTAAAGGATTCCCAAGATAGGAAGAAAAGATATGCTGACAAGAACAAAACTCACAGGGAATTTAAAGTGGGTGATCATGTTTTCTTGAAGGTGAATTCCAACAAAAGTTCTTTAAAGTGGGTGATCATGTTTTCTTGAAGGTGAATTCCAACAAAAGTTCCCTTAAGTTGGGAAACTATTCCAAGTTGGCAGCCATATATTGTGGGCCATTTGAAATCCTAGAGAGGATTGGACCAGTAGCTTATATGATTTCACTGCCTACATCTATGTCTATACATAATGTATTCCATGTATCATTTCTTAAGAAATATATCCCTAATGTTAATCATGTTGTTGATTGGAATGTGATTCAGGTGGAGAAAGAAAGCACTTTTCAAGTGCATCCAGTATGAATTCTGGAATGGAAAATAAAATAGCTCCAGAACTGAGCCATATGGCTTGTAAAGGTCCAATGGACCTGGTACGGTCCCGAGGATGCAACTTGGGAGCATGAAGATGCTATGCAGGTAGAATACATGCATCTTTTTGAAGATTTTTGAAAAATATTACTGTAATATGGTGCACTGAGGACACTGCATAATTAAGGGGAGGGGATTGTAATACCTAAGGTCGATCCCCTATTGAATTGTAATGATGTTTAATGATGATTATAGGCTGGTGATCCAAGTATTTATAAGATGGGAGGCTTATGTGTTTATTAGGATAGAGAGCCTATATGTTAAGGCCAATGAGCCTATTTTTGTATATGTAATTAGAGAGCCTATATGTTAAGGCCAATGAGCCTATTTTTGTATATGTAATTATGCATATCATTAATAAAATACATCATTGCATGTAGACCAACTACGGAGAAAGAGTTATGGGGGACTAAGCTCCACTAGGAAGGGAAAAGGAAGGGAGCTAAGAGGCTAGGAAAAAGGGGCTAAGATTGAGGGCTTAACCCAAGGGAATATTATAATATATTCCTAAAATACTAAGGTTGGACATAACCTATTATCCTAAGTTCCTTTAGGGAGAGGAAGGAACTCCAAGTAGAGAGGAACGAGCTCCTGGAGAGCCAAGTGTCATCTAGGATGCATGCATATTTATGTGGGAAATTTGATCGTTGTGAGGGTTTCCTAACCATTCTTTCCATCCTTTATCTCATTCCCTCATGCACTGAGTAGGTACTTAGTTAACCATTTTCCGCCATTTTTGAACCCTCTTCCATCGTGAACCTTTGTAACTTGCACGCACTGGTATTTTGCTGAGCCCGTACCCTTCCTTACCTGATTTTTCTACTGTGGTTACCCATTGGACTTAAGAGTTGGACATAAGAAGCAAGTTGTCAGGCATTTGGTTTGAAGAGGTGGGTTGTTAGGCCCATGGGTTGAAGAAGCAGGTTTTCAGGCATGTGAGAAAATCTCTCCAGGTGAGAGAGATTGTTGGGGAAGTGATTTATCCTATAGGGAATCTAGAAAAATCTATAGACCTCTGATAATTATTGATCTAGCCTGTTGTTGAAGCCTTGGAATAGACGTGGAGTAGTCGATGGATTATGGAACAATGAAGGTGTATATTCCCGGGGCGGGACATGCATGTGGGGAATGAGAGTATGTGAGAAGTGGGTGTAAGTAGGCTCCTTGGAGGGAATCCTTCCTATTGCATTGTGCGAATTTCCATAGTCTCATCCTAGCCTAGGATTTCCTTTACCCTGGGTGGAGTTTAGTCCTATCTCGGGGGTGACACACTAATGATAGCTTGGAGCGGTATGGTCTAAGGCTGGGAGGCTTGTGGAAGGTCTACACACAGTTGGTGGTCTTCTCATAAAAAGATAAGTACAAATTCTATATCAATTTTGCATGCTCTATTTAAGTATATGTCTAAAGTTTATCATAATTGCCTATGTTTATTGCATGCATGTGTTTATTGTCACTTGAAAATGAATTTGTGTATGATCAGAATGCCTATATATGTTACATTTGCATTATATATATATATATATATATATATATATCAGATTTTGAATAGAGTAGAGATTTTTTAGTAGCATGCCCGGTCCTGGGATGGTAGGGGACGTTACACAATATTTGTTTGAACTCTCTAACAAAATTATCTTGAATAGTGCAAAAAATGAATGGTTCTTTATGTTTTCATAGCACCGGGTACCATAATTGAATTGTTTCGTTGTGTATATTAACAGTCTCCTCGATAGGGAAACTATAAAAAAAGTTGCAAAAATAAATAGCGAATACCAAATATGCCACCATGAAAACTATTTGAGTGCTAAAGTAGTTACTTAACTAAAAAAAAAGTTCATTTGATATGACTTGAGTGCTAAAGTAGTTACTTAACTAAAAAAAAAGTTCATTTGATATGAGCTCTGCCCAATAAAACATGGCATCCTTGTGAAATGAAAAGTACAATGCATATAGAGCTGACCTAGGTATGTCTGAAGAAAACTCGCGACCAACGACATGGGATAACAACCATGAAAAGTCTCGGTATGTTTCTTATAGAAAGTTTATATCAATTGTCGAAAGGTCATTTGGCATGTTTGTAGAAGGTATTATAAAGTATGTCAACACATTGGAGTCACCTACCTGAGAATCAAGGAAGGGGTTTGATTCGACAAGCTAAAGAGTTTTATTTGTAGACAAATGACCTAACATTTTATTGAACATTTTTGGAGTACACACTACTAGATTCTTTGTTTCTGTTGTTAGTTTAATCATCCTTGTGCTTAAGTAGAACCTTTGATCACACTAGGTTATGATATCTTTGAAGTCAAATACCTCAGGAACACAACCAACATTAACCAGGTCTGTGGTCCAAATTCTATCTTTTTTTTTTCTTCTGGTGATGTATTCAAGAACCACTGATACAAGGCAGACCAATGGAATTTTTTTTCTTCCTTGGATAGTGAATTTACAATGTCACCACACAAGGGCTCTTTCCTTCCTCTATTTTCCATAGTGTTTTTTTTTAATGAACCTTGGTATAGGTGAACTGTGTGAATAGTATATTAGTGAGGTCCAATTGCTTTAAAGTGGATTTAATGGGGTGTATTCACCATAAAATAATTTCCTCACACATGAACTAATGTTTGAAACACCAATAATCATTAATAGGAACCATTATCTAGGCACAAAAAATTGGGATGTTTACTTTGCATGAGATCTATTACCTACTTGTTGTTCTTTTCTAGTAAATTGAAGCAAATGATGTTGTCATAAATACTTCGGTTATAGTGGAAATTACCTGGCTTGTCAAAATATGTGTTGTGTAACTATTTCATTTATAGACGTCGGGAATTATCATGGAAGGTATGGATTTGGCACTTTTACTAAAATTTCATTTCCACACGTAAGTTATTTACAAAATACAGGTAGCCATAAATAGACACCACTAAACAACTCTTAGAAAATTGTGACATTTACTTCGCACAAATGGTAAATAAATTCCATTTTTTTGCAAATGGTGGCAAATCAAGGTGTTAGAAATGATAACATATCAAGGTGTCATAAATGACTCGGCTACCATGCAAATTATGTAACTTGTTAGAATGTGAGTGCATAACTATTGGAAATTATTTTGAATTGCAGAAGCGAAAACTGTGCCTAGATCAACCATAAATTGTTCCCACAATGATTTAAAATAAAATTAATAAAGTCATGATGGTGTGAAAGATATATATGTGTCGGGTGCGCACATGTGAAAAATATAGGTGCGGGGCATATGGAGATATCACAATGGAAAACGACTTCGGGCAATGTGAAAAGTGGCTAGGTAAAATGGTTTTTCAACAAGAAATATTTGAAGAATAGTGCATGGACAACAAAATTGTATAAAAGAAATGCATGCATTTGGGATTTTTCATGGCCAGAGTCAGTCGATGTTCCAGTAGCACAAAACATTTTTTTTTCTAATCACAAGAGCTTTGCAAATGCTACATAAGAAATTTCATACGGTGCATAGGAAATGAATAGTGTTTACAAAAACGTAATTCATATAATAAAGTAGAATATAATTATTGTTTATGCAAGGAAGACAATGATAAGAATAAAGTAAAAGAACAGTAAAATCATTTATCATAAAACTTTGTAAAAACAAGGGTTGAAAATAAAACTGATAAAGTCTCGACTGTGCGGACAATATGTGTGTGTGTGTGTGTGTGTGTGTGAACATGTGGAAGATATAGGTGCATGACATCAAGGGTTATCACAATTACAAAAGACACTGCACAATGTGAAAATTAGCTAAATAAAAAGGGTTTTCACTAGAAATGTTTGAGGAATAGTGCACCACCAAAAAATTCTACACAATAAATGCATTGTGTTTATTGCATGGTAGGAACCAATCCATGTCCCACTAGAAAAAAGGTTTCTTATTCTAATTGCAAGAGCTTTTAAATTGTTAGATAAAAAAATTTCCACGGTGCATAGGCAATGAATAATGTTTGCAAAAACATATTTCATATAATAAAGTAGAATAACATTATTGTTTATGAAAATAAGACAATGATAAGAATAAAGTTAAAAACTAGGAAAATTTATCATAGAACTTTATAAAAATAAGTGAAAAAAATAAAGTCTTCAAGGTGGACTAAGAGTTAGTGAATAAGTTATGGATGTGCTGAGTGCGGAGATACAATAGTAGCTGGAAGATTGAAGAGGAGCATGGGTTTGTTATGTTGTGAGAAGAGAGACGAATGGTCACAGAAATCCAAAGGGGAAGACATGAATGTTTGGATTTAATTTGTTATTTTTCCCCTTTACGATTTTCTTTCAATATTTGGTATGTTCAAATGAGGAGAAGGAGATGTGTGCAAAGAAAAAAAAAATTTCAAACAATTTCATAGCTAATGGAGTGATAAAGACAACGACCAGAGTATAAGTGACTTATTTTTTATTGATCCATTATGAAAGTGCAGATGTGAAGAAATATAAGTGACTTCGGAAGGGGATGCAGGGCATATAGCAAAGGAGATGCACATCAGAGAAATGTAACCTTGCTTGTATGTAAGTGCTATGTTTTTCCATATTTATCTCTTCATGAAATACCTGATTTAAATTTTATGATCACATTTGTTAGTTTTGTAGGGATGCTAATAGATGACATCAATTTAAACTTGGATTTATTATTCCTTTGAAAGATTTTACTTAATACTTTTAGGGTTAGGATTGATCTATACTTTTCAATGTTCCCCTCTTTATTTCTTTATCTCATATCCAGGGTTTCCTCTTTATGTCTTTATCAAAGGTTTATGGAAATTAACTCATATGCACATGCTTCATGTGTGTTTAGTAAAGGCATTATTTAGTTTTATTTTGTAATTTGGAGTATTATGGCAGTAATACAATGATCTGTAAAGAGTTTTTCCCATTTGCTCAAAGTTGAAGGCTATTTGCAAGTTAATATCATGCTCTCTCGTTTGTCATTTTTGTTTGAATTTTTTATGCTTTTACTTGTAATTTAGCATCATGCTCTATTTTATGATTCTCACTTGTTTTTTTAAAGTTGTTGGTCGTTTCATGCTCTTATTTGTCTAGTGGTTGGGTTGATGTTTGTTGGTTGGGTAAGTTCAAATTCTGGTGTTGTAATTTTTGACTATTCTAGTCATAGGAATTACGATTGATATATGATTGATATATTTTCTTTCTTTTCACAATCATATAAATTATGTTTAGCTTGGGTTTGTTTATTTACTGGTTAATTTAACTTTATTTGGAACTCCATGGCATTGCTTCTTTGGACAATGGAATTGCAATAAAGAAAGAACAATTTCAAATTAAGTCATATGTTATCTTTAGGAATGTGTGATATTTCTTAATATATGACCAAAAGTTAACAATTCCAATGAATTTTGGTGTGTCGATTAGTGTGTTTTCTTTACTTTAGTTAAACCTATTATGACTTTTCCGTAATATTTTGCATGGAATTATCTTAGAACTTAACACATTGTTGGTTCATGAGACATCTTTAAAATATAGTGTCGTATGTAGTTTTTTTTATTGTAAGTGTGATTTTCCAATTGTTGGATCAACATTGATGCCTTGTAAGTGTTTCTTTTTAACATTTTGGTTTACTTTGTTTTCATTATGGTGTAAGTATTTTAACTTTTGATATGATTTTTTTTTTTTAAAGTCATGGTAAGAAGGATTACACCTTGTTGGGATATTAAGTTTTAGTTTTCAACACCATAGGCATTAGGTTTGGTAGGTTTCCGTGTGTTTCATCAGGTTTCTTGTGACACATACAATTGTTGCTTGTTATAGATTTCCATCTTTCTACATATACAATATATATGGATCGGGAGTAGTCATTGCAACATGGGTGTTCAAATATGAGTCACAAATGCTTCATGATATCCAATGAAAGAAATAGAGGGACTCCTAGCTTGATAGGGAGCCATGGCTGGAAAGGGAGCCTTATGTTGTTAGGGACCCCTATTTTGACAGGGAATCCTAGTCAAGCAGGAGAAATTAGTTATCCAACGAAGTTTAGTGAAACAAGGATATTTAGTCAGTTTAGAAGGCTGTCAAATTCATCTAGATCTAGCCAAGCGGGAGATCAAGGGATATATGTTTATGTTCATATGTTAAATTGTGTGCATACTTGCATTTTTTTTTCATAAGTTCTGAAATTGATAAAATTCATTGTACTTGATAAATTTATTTTTGGATGCAACATTCAATAGATAATCATGACAAACAACATTGTGAGAGACATAATAACCATTTGCAGGTGGTGCTCGAGTTGATGCATTTCATGATGGATCAATGCAATATTTTGCTAGTGATGTATATCCCTGCACAAGTATATCTATCCAGGCAAGAGATCAAGGGTTATATGTTTATATGCGTATGTTAAATTGTGTTCATACTTGCATATTTTCTTTGTTTTCATAAGTTCTAAAATCAAAAAAATTCATTGTACTTGATAAGTTTATATTTGGATGCATCATCACGACAAGTAGCAATGTGAGAGAGAGCATAACCATTTCAGGTGGTGCTCGAGTTGATGCATTGAAGGATGGATCGATGCAATATTTTTCTAGTGATGTATATCCCCACACATATATATCCTTCCACATGTATGTATGTTGGTTGGTGTAATTTTTTTAATTTTGTTTTTTTAATATAGTCTTATACAAATAATTAAAATATTAATAATTATTTATTAATTTAATAAAGGTTAATTATTAATCTAATAAAATTGAATTATACATCTCTAGGACAAATAACACTTAGTAAATAAAATACACCCGTTTTGTACCCGTACATTGGAACTTTGAGACTTGTACATCCACCTGTTATGGAAGATGTTCAATATTGCAATGTGCAATGCGTTGCTACTTATGTGCATAAATTTTTTCTTTAACAATTTTTCAGCACCTCCGCACAGGTATGTCTATTAATTGGTGTAAAAATGATTTTTAAAATTTATTAATATAGTCCTATACAAATAATTAAAAGACTAATAATTATTAATTAATTTAATAAAAATTAATTATACATCTTTAGGACAATGAACAATTAGTAAATAAAATGCTCTCATTATGTAGTTGTACATCAGAACTATGTTCAATATTGCAATATGCAATGGGAAACTTCTTTGACGAGTTGTATGTGCCTCAAGTATATCCCCACACATGTATGTATGTTAGTTGCTGTAAAAACAATTTTTTAATTTTTTTAATATAGTATTATACAAATAATTAAAAAGATTAATAATTATTTATTAATTTAATAAAAGTTAATTATACATCTTCAGGATAGGGAACACTTAGTAAATAAAATACACACGCTTTGTACCCATACATCGGAACTATGTTAAATATTTCAATGTGCAATGCAATGTTTCGTATGTGTAGATACTTTTACTTTGACGATTTGTCCTCTGTATTGTTGTATCACTACACAAGTATATCACCACACATGTATGTTTGTTAGTTGGTGTAAAAATGAATTTTAAACTTTTTTAATATAGTTCTATACAAATAATTAAAAGATTAATAATTATTTATTAAGTCAATAAAATTTAATTGTTAATTTAATAAAAGTTAATTTTACATATTCAACACAACAAACACTTAGTTAATAAAATACACGCATTATGTACCCATAAATCGGAAATTTGAGACTCGTACATGCACCCGTTCCACACTCATACATGTACCATCCACTATAGCTGCATAATTAAGTTGCTTATTAATTTCTCGTACATGCTCCCGTACATGCACTTGTTCCAACCATCTTCCATAGTTGCGTAATTAAATTTCTTCCATTGGCCTGACAATAAGATGATAGTTTGAAGGACGAATCAGGAACCAGGAAAAAAATTGAATGGCTTGCAACAAAGTTAAACTATGTAAACAAAATCATGGAATTTTTGGTCAATGAAAAAACAAAGTCGCGGTCAACGTAAAAATGATTTCTATTGTCCCAGGCATGTGGTCACTCTACATCACATCCCGCATATGATATCTTCCCTTTTTAACATTTTAATTATTTAATAAGTTTTACTTCAAATTGAACACTTTACTTTTTGCTTATTTTTACATAGTTTTATGCTAAATGTTTTTACTTGTTTTTAATTTATTCAAGTTATTATTGTTCTATTTGCATAAGCAGTAATGCTATTATTCTTTATTATATAAATTATCTTTTGAGAAAGACTATTCATTACCTATACATTTAATTGTATTAATTTTCATTGTTCAACATATATTTTCCAACTTTAAGAATATAGATCCTACCAACTAGTGGCATATAATTTTTTATTCACCAAATTGGTCGAGTCTTGTTCAAAATTTTCAATTTTCTATCAAACTCTCCAAGTCTTGGAAACTTCAATAAATCTTTGGAGGCATAAACAAACTCCTGTTAACCTAGACACATGCTAATTTTGTTAAGATGATTCCATAATGTTATGGGTTTTTACCTTCTCTTTTATAGATTTCATTATGTCTTAGGATGTGAAACAAACACAATTTTTTGCATGATGTAAATTAAATGATTGTTAATTGATGAACATGATTTTCTTGTGACACTTACAATTGTTTCTTTTCATGGATTTGCAGCTTGGTACATATACAATATATATGGATTGAGAGCAGTTGTTTCGATGTGATTCTCCAACTATCCATTGAAAATGTTTCAGTATGTCTAATGAAAGAAATAGAGGGAACCCTGGTATGAAAGGGACCCATGACTATAGAGGGATCTCTATTTTTTTAGGCACCTCTAGTTTGACATGGAACCCTAGTCAGGCATGGAAAACTAGTTATGCAAGCGAGTTTAGTGAAAAAATAATGACCGAATCCATAAAGTTAATCTCTTTTTTAACGTTTTAAATCTTATAAATATTAAATTATGCATATATAAAACAAAGTTACCAACTAAATGAGAAATGAAACCTCAAAATGAGAACTCTAGCCCAAAAATATCATATTTTTGGATAACAAACACCAAAAACAACCCCAAAATCAAAAAGTGGTGCTACCAGTAGCATCCTTTTTTAGAGGTGGTTAAAATTGCAACTTGTTTGAAATCGCGCCCTTGAAATTGTTGACATTTGGGTAAAAAACACTAAAATCGACTCTCAAATCAAAAAGTGGTGCTACCGATATCATACGTTTTTTGAGAGGTGGTTAAAATTGCAACTTGTTTGAAATCATGCCCTTGACATTGTTGACATTGGTTAAAATTGCAACTTGTTTGAAATCATGCCCTTGACATTGTTGACATTGCAAACAGAACCATGCAATTGACCCTTGAATCGAAAAGTGATGCTACCAGTAGCACCATTTTTTTCTTAGATTTAAAACTAAGACCTAATTAAAATGTGGCCTTGATCACTAACACCACCACAAATATGACAATTGAAAATAGGCTCCTAAATCTAAAACTGCATTTTTTTTTTGTATTTGACGGAATCAACAACTAGGCGGGCTTGTATTTGCATGACATAGAGTAAATTCCAATCGCTACCACTATAACCTCCAGGTGTACCCATGTGGTCCCATGCATGTTACAAACGACTTTGCAAGGTTTGAACCAATGATGTCATAAGGAGTGCCTTAACAATGCACTTTATCGTCAATTGATATACACCTTTGAGACAAATATAAAAGTGTTATAACTTGATAAATTTATACTAATTCACTTTTTTTTAATAATTTACAGTAAGAAAATAATTAAATTGAAAAGAAAACGCCCCTAAACAATTTTTTTTTTCAAAGAAAAAATAACAATTTTCTTTTAGTTAGAAAGAAAGAAAAAAAAAAAAA
>CBVK0100692873.1:0-11044 GCA_900067695.1 Picea abies
TTAAAAAAAAAAAAAAAAACTTCTCATATTATTTTTTTCAGCATGTATTTCATGTAATTAAGTGTTTTTACATGGAGCGATGGTTAAACGGGTAAATGTGGTTTTTTCCTTTTTTCATAGTCAAATACTGAACATTTTAAAATCTACATATCAATACTAACATCTACTTAATTTTTAAAACCCTGAAATCGATGGGTAAGTTGAAAATTTGCTCGTACCATATATATGGTAATATTACCATATATATAATTGTTTGGGTTTCTAGGGTACTGCGTGTAGGAGAAATCTCATATCCATTCAATGATTCCCAATATAGCATGTCCATTGTGCAAATTGGAACTTACATCTACTTTCTAGTACAATGAGTCTTCCTCGAATTCACTTGATCTTATGATTGAAATTTAGATCGTCTCTAGTTAACCCTTTGTTCATTAAATCAGTGATGTGATCTTCAAGCTTAAATTCACTTACATGTGCCTTGATCGGATGCACAAGTATCTGAGTGGTTTCTATTTGATTGCACACCTGCAAGCCAATAATCCAAAGAACTAGAGCGTTGATTTAATCGAGCATGTATCTAGACAATTAAATAAAGCAACTGACTTTGACACTGATTAATTGTTGTCTGCGTGTATCTTTAAAGTGGCATAAAGGTAGAGGAGATATTCCAATAGGTTTAATCTCTCTCAGTGCTCTTCACTTATTCTTTCTAGAGCATTCCCCTCCCAAGTAATATATGATGGAGTGCATAGAAGCTCTCTTCTCATTTCGAACCATAATGATGCAATCAAGAAAATATCAGGGCCTGGTGATTATAAATTTTGATTCCCATTGCATAAAGTCACATACTACGCCCACAATGGGTGTTTGGGCTGTTGGGAAAAGCTCGTCTCCATTGCATCTGCAATACCATAGGTTGGAAAATGAATGATGAGAAGAAAAGATCAAGATTTAAGAACATTATATGACACCTGCATATAACATCCCAAAATTGTTTTCAAAATCCCAAAATTGTTTTCAAATTGAAATAGGTAAGGTTCATGAATATTTGGTGCAAAATTGCAATTGCACGATGTTTTTAGAAATGAATATTGTCATGCTTTTGTTGTTTGAATGAAATTGTGAGAAGAAAAGATCCCAAAATTGATGAGAAGAAAAGATCAAGATTTAAGAACATTTTATGACACCTACATATAATATCCCAAAATTGTTTTCAAATTGAAATAGGTAAGGTTCATGAATATTTGGTGTAAAATTGCAATTACACGATGTTTTTAGAAATGAATATTATCATGCTTTTGTTGTTTGAATAAAATTGTGAGTGTAAAAAAATCTTGAAAATGTAAAAAGTTCTTGGAAGGTCTTCAAATTCCATCCATCATTTTTACAACTTATACTCTAAGGATTTTAATATATTTTAAATGTAACCATATACTCCATATACTCCCAAATTGCAATTTTAACGATGTGTATATCAAATTTTGCAATTCTATCAACTGCCAAATTCCAACAAAGCAAGAACGATTTAGTTACTCCATAGTTTACTTGATCATTTTTAGATCGTTTTTAATAAATGACATATAAAGGTAAATGATAATCCAATGTAAATAAAATATTTTACTTTTTAAAAATTGTAGTACTATTTTATTAAAAAAATGTCTTTTATAAAGAAGAAGTGGCCCGCTTGTTAGAAATAAGGAACATCAGATCAGAAGAATATCCCCAAAAAAAATATTAAGTTATTTTATTTGTTTGCATAACTAAAGGGGTGGAGGACGCTCACTCATACTTGATGATTTCGCTTATAGTGGAGGATTCATTATCACATATTCACAAGGACGATTTAGTAAAAGATGGGCTTTCTTTCATTATTATAGCACACTTTTGTTTAAAGGAGTTTTATCTTAATAATCCCATTACTTACTTCTTTCTCTAATGGAAGCTTCTTCAATTTCAATCATTTTGGGTCCCTTTTTAGTTCTTCTTAGGTCTTTTTTTATTAGGTCTTTTTTTAATTAGTGGATATGATTTGGTCAGAGTTATAATCTCGTTTTAATTCTTCTCAATTCAGATTGACTATCTTTTAGTGGGGTAGGTATGGCTCAAGAAACATTTCAGTTAATCATGCGTATCGAGAACTTATAATTTATTTAGTCTATGAGATAACTAATTGCATTTGGTTATCGGTTTTAAATCCTGATCTATAGCTCAAAAACCCACTATTCCTATGGTAATTGACCTGGAAGCAATTTGATTTGGAATAACATCTACAAGAAATGTTTTTTAAGTCCTTCATAATATTATATGCACAAATCTAATTCAAAAACTCTTAATCATATGTGTCTTTCCTTTCCTTATGTTTCTTACCTTTGGGGTTGGGTTTTCTATAAAATATGAAGCAATATTCTTAGACAATGCAAAGCTCGAGCTTTCCTTTTACGTTAGCCTTAGCATATCTTTATCTCGAGGATTAAGGTATAATTGTGGATCATTATCCCTAGTTTTGTCACCTTGAATATATAGCACAATAATTGAATATTTGATGACGTCTATATACTTTCTTGCATTAAGTAGAAAACAACGAGTATTTTCATTGAGACAATTTATCTTGGCATTGGAGGGAGGATGATCTATAGAGAATTTCTCTGAATTTGGGAAAGTTGGAATTTTGTGGTATAACTGCAAATGTTTTTTAGAGTGTCTCCAGAGGAATTTTTCTTGATTGAACTTTACTTAATCGGGCACCCCTAGCAAACAACTCTTCTCTAAAATATTATTTTCATAAAATTCACTTTGAAAAGAGGATAAAGATCATTAAACATGAATATTACTTTCAATTTACGAAGAGGATGTTGATTAACACTCAACACTAACTTCAAATAATGCTAACAAAATTGTGACATGAACTCATTTACTTACTTACATTATTCTAGATAGCACTACTTCAATGATGCCCTTACCATTTAAAATAAAATGCTAGTGACTTAATCAAATGTAATGTAACTCGCAGTCACTTCAACAATATTTATCATCATTTCATGTTATTATTATACACCATTATTAAAAAAAACATATTTTATGATGGGAATTTGTTTCACATTAACAAATACTATGTTCTATTATATTATTCTAGTTAAAACCCATCTTGTCTATGTGATGGTGGAAATATGGTCCTCTCTTTGAGAGACAATAATTTTGCTAAGTATACTACGTGTTCGCGAAGGTCATTAAATTGCATTGATATTTTATGAAATTTCTAATAAAGTGCACACAACTTTGTGGGATTTTTTTAGCTTATGGTTGTTGTTATTTATTCGACATTAAAACAATCATATAATGGCAATTCTTATGTTGGGAGTTTATCTCATATTATTATTTCTCTTGTAATGTATGTTTTTATCAACATCATCATTGATTGTGTATTATGAATAAGTCTACATAAAAATTGTCAGATTCATATGGTTTATAAGGCATCCCCACACCAAAAGCTTTATCAATCTAAGAGTTGCTTTTGGGGTCCAAGTCCTTAATTATGTTGATGTGACAACATCTTCTCTCATTCTAATACTAACATCATTAATGATTTCAATGTAATGCATTGTGGGTCGTCTTTGACTTGTGATTGTTATCTATATAATATTACAAGCTATTTTGTTACAAAGAAATATTCTTATATTGATATTGTGTAGCATTTTAATGCTTATCTTCTTCTTTCTCTAATACTCTACATTCTTAAAAGATTTAAATAATCATTCTAGTTTAGAATAAAAATCATATACGGGTAAGAGATGAAATGATGCATCTCAACTCTCCTTAACAATTAGGGTTTACCCTAGACACCACTTTCTAAAAAAATTTTAAGCAGGTCCCCACATTACAGTCGATTCATCACCGCCCTTTGAGAAATTTTGTTGTAGGACCCGACTTGGAATTGGTCCATTGGTTGGAAGGAACTTACTAGCTAGAGAAATTTGGTGCTTAGAAAGACTGCATTCCATCCTCTCTAGGATCTGATTAGAGTCATTCATTATTATAGGATAAGGGCCACTGTCATCATTTGTATACTGGGTCGTAAACCATGGGAGATGCCTGCAGGGAGACAAAGGCATTCATCTCTCTGGTTTATTACATGATTATGAGGAAATGAAATCGGCCTCAACCACAACATTTTGTCAAACGATTGGAAGACATCCCTCACCTAGATATCCTATATCTTGAGCCAATAAAGAAAGTCCTCATTCTGTTTGAGTAGGCTCTGGGTAAAAAATTTGCAGGCCTCTAGCCCAACCCAAAACTTGTGGAAATGATGGGTAGCAGAGCAATGCCCCCCCAAGATAAATGAATAGGTAATATCATTTTCCTTTATTCAAGGTTATTATATCTTTCTCTTTTTTAACAAGGAAGAGCAAGATATGATATTCAGATACGAGCCATACTTCATGGGTTCCATGGGAATGTATCTCTTCCTGTGGACCCTTAACTTTAACATAGAATAGGAGACTACAAAATCCCTAGTGTGGGTCAAATGACCTCACCTTCCATTAATCTTCTAGGACGAATGCTCCCTTAGAGAAATTGGAAATAATATGGGTTATTTTATTAACCAAGTAGAACCAAAATGGAATCCATAATCTTGTGCGAGAATATGCGTGGAGGTAAACTTGGAGAAGGGAATCCCATAAGCTTTACAAATCAATCTAGATGGTTGGATCCACCATCACACCCTTGATTATGATCATACCACATTCAAGTACAATGCTTGTCATGCTTATGGGCATGTTGCTAAACAATGTCCAAAATTCCAAGAAGAGAAACCCCCTTCAAAGTTCAAGATGGTTCCAAGCAGGTGAAGGAATTTTCAATGAAAAGGGTCATCTCATCTAAATCCATCACAAGAGAGTCTGCCCATGTCAGGAAATAACAAATTTGAAGTTCTCAGGAACTTAGAGGAAATAATAAATCTTGAAAATATAGAGAAGGAGGTCAGAGAGGAATAGGAAACATATATTAATTCTAAACCAACTCACATATCCATCCCTTGGGGATATAATATCCATACTCTAGAAGAAGAGGAGGAAGTAGAAGAAGAGGAGAACAATGAAGAATATGAAGAAGAGTAAGAGTAAGAAGATAAGGAAGCAGAGGAAATGAAGGAGGATGAAAGGAATTCAGGTCATGAAGAGGAAAAAGAGGTGGAGACAGAAGAGGAGGCCCATCCTGATCCCTCAAGATCCATGTCCTTTTCCAAATTCATGAAGAAGGCTCCAAATCCTTCCCTACCCATTACAAGGGGAAGGAAATCAAATGGGGACCAAATAGCTCATGAGACAGAAACAAATATTCACTTGGGACGTCATGTATTGAATTTCTCCTGAGATAACTATGTTATGTTTTTATATATTAGTATATGAACCCATAGAAAATTGGATTAGTCTAAAGTTCCTAACATTTTCCGATGACTAGACTATCTATGGACAAGTCATACATACTATTTTGTTAGTGTTTGTAAGCTTGACTATATATATTAGAAAGAAAATTAAGAGTATAATTCATCATAATTCAGGGGAATGAGAAGGTAGCCACCTTTTTTAGATCTCAATTAGGTCTTCCTCCTCTTCATCCATGGTTGGATGAGGTTCCCTCGGGAGTAGAAGTGATGCGGGAGCATCTGACAGTAAAATCGAGAATGACCACATGGGTCAATAAACATTTATCAAGGGAGTTGGTTCCCTAACTTTTTCGTTTATTTGTAATAGTTAGAATGATATCTTTAGAAGGTATCAAAAATTTAATGGTTTGAAAGATGTGAGTGTTTTCCTATGTAATAGAAAAGAAATACTAAGTTAGGGGTTGATAGAAATCCTTAGAGGATTTTGGGGCATTTGTTAGAGTTCACGAGAGATCTAGCTCTTGTTTCTATGTAACAAAAGTATGTGTGTGAGAGACATAGGTGAGATAGAAGGCGGGATAACAGATTTTAGAAGGAGAGTAAATGAAGGTTGGATAGATAGGATGAGACGAAGAACTATGTAAAGTGATTTGTGTGTTTGTATGTTTAAGGTCTGAGTGACAAAAACAAACCAATGTAATTTTGGTTTATTTTAATTTGGATCTCTAGTTTTCTGTGTGTTAATTGATTGGTATATGCCTTTGACTTAATTCAGTGTCTTGTAGCTCAAAGATTTTAAATGTATGTATTTACAGGAAAGATCATGTGCAGTTAATTCCATCCTAGTTCTAAAAATTTGTTTAAAGATATTTCCTGAGTATTTATCGTCTCGGGAATAGACAATAATGATTTGGCACAGTGGAATCACCTCTCAAAATATCTACGACACAACCATATTAATTATACGCAAAGTTGACTAAAAACCATCGGCATTATTTGTTGAGTATTGTACACAGAGTTGTCTGCAATAAATCAGAGTTTCTTGCAAATTGTTGGTATTATTTGTTGATTTCTTCACGCATAGTGATCTGCGACAGACCTTACCGGTATTTTTCAGTTATTCTTTCGCGCAGAGGTATATTGGCATAGTGGTATTTCCACGCAGAGTTATCTATGACAAAGAATAATTCAATGTTGTAGGAAAATATAATTTGAGCGCATGTTGTCTTGATCCGAAGCCAGATAAGCAACCCGAATGTTAGCTACGACAAAGTATTGAAAACTTTGTGATCATGGGTTGAAGTTGGTGGTTCACACCATCATTTTTGGTATTAGAGCTTACACGATAAGTGTGCTTGTGAAGAAAGAGAATATGTCACCCAGGAGAAGAGGTCGAGGCATACCAATTACAAATGTGGAATTGCAACAGGAGGTGAGAGAAATCTGAGTAAGGATAGAAGACATGGAAAATTCCATGAAGAGAGAGTATGACACAGGAGATGTTAGTGAAAGTGAAGAAGAGATAACCTCTGAGGAAGAAGAAGAAGAAGTATTAGAATAAAATTTGATTAGGGTGGTCACAAAGATTGGTGTCGGACCAAAGGTAGAGGTACCGAAATATGAAGGTAATTTAAATGTTGAAGAATTGATTGACTAGATTAATGTTATGGATAAGTATTTTGATTATGAAGATGTAGATGAAGAGAAGAAGGTAAAGTATGTAGTGACAATGTTGAAAGGTCATGCAACACTATGGTGGGATGAATTGCAGGCTAACAAGAAACAAAAAGGGAAAAGCAAGATCATGAATTGGGACAAAATGCTTGTTAAATTTAAAAGCAATTTCATGCCTAAGGATTACCAGTTGAACTTATTCAGACAGCTTCATAATCTCAGACAAAAATCTATGATTGTGAAAGAATATACAGAATAATTTTACATATTGACAATTAGAATTGGTCATGTTGAAGAAAATGTTGAAAAAGTTAACAGATACATTAACGGCTTGAGGTATGATGTACAAGATGAAATTATCATTTTTTTTCTTGAAGACAGTTCAAGATGCCTACCAAGCAACTTTGAAGGAAGAGGAGAAGTTGGCCAAAAAAAAATCCATAAAGTCAGAGGAAGAGGGTCAACAAGAAGCAAAGGAAAATCCATTGTAAGTGGAAGATTTCAGACTCCAAAAGATGAAGGAGGAATCCCAAGCTCAAGTAGTCAACCATCGAGAGGTAGAATATTTTTTTGCAGAGGTAGAGGTAGAGGAGGAAAATAAATCAAATGTTACACATGTAGAAAGACTCGACATATGTCATGGGACTGTCCGGAAAATAAATAAACATGTCAAAGAAATACAAACATTGCAGAAGCCAAGGAAGAGAATGTGAATACAAACACAAAAGAAGAAGTTCTTGAGGTAGGAGAATCATTGTTGATGAAGAGAGTTCTGTTCAAGTCAGAAAAGGAAGCTAAGGAACCAGCGTAGAGGAAGAGTTTATTCATAACTACATGCAAGTCAAGAGAAAAGTGTTGTAAGTTTGTCATAGATAATGGTAGCACAGAAATTTTGGTTTCCACTGAGATGGTAGAGAATCTGGGATTGAAGAGGACAACACATCCCACTCCCTACAAAGTGTCCTGGTTGCAGAAAGGACATCAGGTTTTGGTGAATGAACAGTGTAAGATGGAATTTCAAATTGGTATCTACAAGGATGAAATATTATGTGACATAATGTCTATGGACGTCTTCCATGTTTTGTTGGGAAGGCCATGGCAGTATGATAGAAAATCCATTCATGATGGTAGGAAAAATACCTATTCTCTTGAAAAGGATGGGAACACACATGTATTATTGCCTTTGCAGGATGAAGGATCCAAAGAGGAAGTTGGTCCAAGTGTATTGTTGATAAGTGGAAAGAAAATATTGCAAGAACTTAAGAAGGAAGAAGAGGTACATTTTGCCTTAATTGGTAAGCCAAAGGTAATACTCACTAGTACAAATCTGGATGATTTACCTATAGAAGTTAAAGTTATGCTTGATTAATTTTCTGATGTTAGAGTGGATGACTTACCAAATATTTCACCTTCTGTGAGGACTATTAGCCATCATATTGACCTGAGACCTGGAGCAAGTTTGCCTAATAAAGTAGCCTACAAAATGACCCCACAAGAGAAATGTAGATTTATGAAGAATGAGTTGATATATTTGGGATTTGTGATATCTAAGGATGGTTTGAAGATGGACCCAGAGAAGGTTCAAACAATAGTAAGTTGGCCTAGTCCTAGAAATGTGTATGAGGTAAGAATTTTCCATGGTTTAGTAAGCTTCTATAGGAAATTTATCAAAAATTTCAATCAGCTATGTGCTCCAATTATTGAGACTATCAAAGAGAACAAACAACCATTTAAATGAATAGAGGCAACTGATAGAAATTTCAAATTGTTAAAGAAGAAAATTATTGAACAACCTGTGTTAGCTTTACCATAATTTGATAAGTTTTTCCAAGTTGAGACTGATGCCAGTGGGACTACAATAGGAGTTGTCTTGAGATAGGAAGAAAGACCAATTGTATATTTTAGTGAGAAGTTGAATGAAGCTAAACATAAATATTCATCTTTTTTTTAATAAAACTAGTAAAATTTGTTTTAAAAAAGAACTGTGATCTAGCCACAGAGAGAGCCATTACAAATTCAAAATAGGCCTGCAAATTTCATCACAAAGGCTGAAGTTTATCCCTATCTGAAATTGTCCAAACTACGAGCCCTGAAATTGGATTACAAGTACTACAAATCCTAATATATCATCTATAAAATATACCAAGGCATCAAAAAACAAATACAGAGCATATGGTTAAGATTTGTCTAATGGAGTTCCATGTTGAGCTTCTTCTGTAGAGTCTGGTGGCGAATTGAGGTCTGGAATCTACTTGGGAGGAGTTGGAGATGAAGTTGCATTCAAAATTTCATGATTAGAGGGTGGTTTGGCTGGAGAGATAGGTCTGGAGCGAGGATCCGTTACCTCGATATGAATGACATCCACTTCATCTTGTATCTATTGAATTCCTTGCCTCTGAGAAATTAGTAGGTCCATTGTTGTTTTCCATTGAAATGGGGCATTATGCATGTTGATTTGTAGTGAATTGAATAAATTAACCAAACCTTCATATTCCTCATCCTGGAGCTCTCGATGCCATCCTGCTACACCCAACCACTTGTTGGCCATGCTACCTGCTCGAATTCCTTCTTGGGATGCTTCTAAGAAAGGCTTTGTCCTCAAATGATCAAAAGGAAATGTGACCTGGAACACTGGAGTTGAAGCTACAACCAGATCTCCACCACCCCAATTCATAATTTCATTCTTGATGAGAAGATCCTTTGTAATGTCTTGAAAATAGGTGAAGGGATGCAACTCTGGCCAAAGAGATCTCCCAGGTGTGAGACAAGACTTTGGCCAAAAAAATCTATTATTTCCGGAAGTGGATGAGGAGCGCCCGGAGAAAAATGGCGTTCATTGGTTACACAAGTGTACCACATCCATTAACTCAGACGCAGAAGACACATGCGGTACTCGCTGAGAGAGGGAATCCATTGAAATGCACTTGTGCGAGGGTATGCCAGGAACTAGAGGTGCGTGAATAAGAAGGCTAGAGTAGCCACATGTCCTCCTCACCAGCCAAAACATGTGTCGAAAATTGAAATCCCACGACACTCCAAACCTTACCCTAAGTTTTCTTGAATTCATCACCATTTTCTTAGTTGGTGGGTCCCTCCTATGGGACAATGCTTTTGTGGGTATAACCATCCCAATTTGCATTAGGGGATGAAATGTTGAACAACCCGACCATCAATTCGTAATGTGCCCAGTGGGTCCCGAGTAGCTAGATTGGAAAAGGAATCGACCTCTATATTATTAGTTCTGAGAACATGAAAACATTGCAGATTTTGAAACACCTCTACCTTCAACAATATTCCACTCATGATGTTGTTGATATTCATATCATCTTAGAGGAATCGCTTTCTGAACTGGTTAAGAATGACCCTGGAATCTCCAAAGATAATAAACTCTTCAATGTCTTGGTTCTTTGCTATACTGAGACCTTTATAAAGAGCGTAGGCTTCCACTTGGTTATTGGATGTGATGCCCAAACTCCAAGAAAAGGTAGTTCGAATATGTCCCCGTGGGGAGAAGATAACCCCACCCGCTCCTGCCACCCCTAGAAATATTCTTCTTATGATAAGGAGTTTTATGCAATTGTGCAGGAACTGAAGAAATGGAGACAATACCTCATGCCAAAAGAATTTTTTATGTACACTGACAATCATGGATTACAATTTATAAGTAGTCAACCAAAACTAAATCAAAGGCATGCTAAGTGGGTTGAATTTTTGTAGAATTTTACCTTTCTGATTAAACACACAAGTGGTAAGGCAAATAAAGTTGTTGATGCATTGAGTAGAATTAATTTAATTTTTCAAGAATTTCAAGTCAACACTTTAGGGTTTGATGGTTTAAAAGAAATGTGTCAAAATGATGTAGATTTAAAATATTCCTATTGTTAGGTCCACCTATTGTACCCTTTTTGCCCATACTTTTTTCCATTGTTATACTCTTCATCACTTGTATTTAGACTTATACTATCATTCCACCTGATCATT
>CBVK0100692874.1:0-11044 GCA_900067695.1 Picea abies
AAGGAGTCATACAATAAAATAAGACCAATTTTATGGGAAAGAAATATATTTTTGTATTAGAAATATGAAAAGGAGAATACAACTGATGCCTTGATGTTGTAAGGTCCCTTCCAATAGTCCCTTGCTTCCCACACACTTTTTTCTCCACGTATTCTGAGATCAACAATCTATCTTGACAAAGAAAAGCTCAAAGCTAACATACAAGCTCCAAAAACTCCAAGCTACAAAACTCAAGAACTTTCCAACTATGCACTAGCCAACTCAATCCAACTTTCCCCATGAGAACTCCTCTCTTTTTATAGGCTAAAAATGATAGGGTGAGGAGTTTAGGATGATCCCAAGAGATCATGGACACAACTCAGATCCAAACCGATCATAGGCCACCTCACCCTCGAAGCTTCTATTCTAGAACTTTTGATAAATTCCTCTTTTTCCTTCGTACAAAAATCGTCGCACCCTGAACACTGAGAAAACTGAGACGACGTCGTAGGACACTGTGGTGAAACCTGTGACGATCCTAGATCATCACACCCTTAACACTAAGCAAGGTGTGACGATCCCTTTTTCTAAGGTTATTGACAAAGGAAAAGTATAATTCCATTTCTCTGGAAAAAGTATCTTCATTCTTCTTCAAGGATTAAGGCCATTGAGCCTTCTAACGACAAAGGATAGGTTTACATCATTAACGGTCATAGGTGTGATGAAAATAATGTGCAACAAGAACTCCACATAGAAAAACCTCCCATTTTTTTCTTAGGGTGACTCTCTCTTCTTTGCCACCTCAAGAATTCACTTTATGGTCCTAAGTAAGATCCTTGAACTTGGTATAAAAAGATAAATTATTTTCTTCCTAGATATGGTTTTTTAAAGGTGTTAATGGTGACCTTCTCATCCTTGTTCTCTATGATGGTGACCTACTTATCAGTAGGAGTAATTGGTGGGCCAAATAATTGCAACAAGAATGTTGAAATCCTCACTTTAAATGTCAACCTAGGGTTCATGCAAACTTATGAGGTGATGTGCACTACATGTACAAACTACACTAGTAAAATGATCTACTAGAAATGAAACATGTTATTTCTAGGAATGTAAAAACTAAACAATAAAATAAACATAAAGGAAATGTGCAAGAATTAAACTATTATAACAACAAGAAGGGATGCCCAATTTCAGCCTCTTTACTTCTATTTCTTCTCTCTACATTGTTGATGGCTCCACACTCATTCTACTCCAATTTAAGGGCACCAAGAGTAGGGGGTGTGGGGAGGGTTTTCCATTTTGTTAGAGTGGAAGGAGAAAACAATCATAAGGGCACCCAATCAGCCAATGGTGTTAATCACGGATCATCTCAAAATCATAGGATGAACTGATATTCTGAACAAGGGAGAGAAGTAAAGAAAATGATCATAAAGTAAATGTGTAGAAAGGGAATGAATAGAAGTATATATGCATAAATTAAACTATTATAACAAAAAGTATTGGGAAACCATAAAGTAAAATCAATAAAGGAAATACATGAAAGCAAATGAATGTTGGAAATGAAAGTACAAAAAATTAAGAAATGTAAATGTAGAAATGAAACTATAGCTCTTGAAATAAAATAAAATAACAACCATCTAATTTATATGTACAGGGGATTAAACCTCCATTGGAAGCACTTGATCCATTGTTTCTATTCATTATATTCAAAGCAACAAAGATACCCTTCTATATGTTTATTCACAATCTCAGTTTTCTCATCAGATTGAGGATGGTAAGAGGAGCTATGAGCCAACTAAGTACCCATACAAGAAAATAATTTAGTTCAAAAATTAACAATGAAAATTGGATCTCTTTCACTTACAATAATCTTGGGGATTCCATGTAAATTTTGGTCTATGTCCATGAATGTTGTAGCTATTGTACATGCTTTAAAAGGATGAGAAAGAGAGAGAAAATGAGCATATTTTGTGAGCCGATTCACCACTACCATGATGATGTTCTTTCCGTCGAACTTGGGTAAACCTGTAATAAAATCCATTGAGACCACTTCCCAACGTTGATTTGGCATGGATAATGGTTGTAGGAGACCTGGGGTCTTGACTATCTCTCATTATGTTGACAAACCAAACATTCACCCATAAAATTTTGAACATCAATTTTAAGACCTTCCTAGAAAAAATCCTTCTTGATCCCGTGGTAAGGTTTTAGGAACCCTAAATGCCCTCCTATATGAGAAGTGTGCAACTCCAAGAGGACCATATGTTTGAATTGAGAATTCTTACATAAATATAGGTGATCCTTATAATACCTTAGAGAATCATTCTTCCACACAAATTTATCTAATGCACTTGGGTCTTCTTGTAGTTGTTGAATGATATTGCATACCTTCTGATCTTGCTTCCATTATATCCTTGGTTATTCTACCAATTAGATTTCAAAATGAAAATATCACATAGTAATCCCTCTGTGTCTTCTTCTTTCCTTGAAAGTGCATCTACCACCACATTTTGTTTTCTTTTTTTGTAGATAAATTCAAAGTCATAAGTTAGCATCTTTGTAACCAATTTTTGTTTCTCTTTTGAAGATAATAGTTTTTCTAAAAATTACTTCAAGCTATCATGATCTGTTTTTACCTTGAAGTGTCTTCATATTAGGTAAGGGTGCCATTTTTTAACTGCATGTAATATGGCTAATATTTCCTTTTCATAAATGGGTTTGAGTAAGTTCTTTCCTTTAATATAGCTTCTTTCAAAGGAAAGTGGTCTTTCTTATTGCATTAAAACCACATCAATGCCATTCCCAAAGGCATCACGCTCCACAATAAAGGTTTTGTGAAGTCAACCGCGGCTAGGACAAGACTTGTACACATAACCTCCTTAATTTTTTCAAAACATCCAGTTGCTTCTTGAGTCCAAGAAAATGCCTCGTTTTTTAATAGTGTTGTTAGAGGTGCTATTCTTTGACCATAATTATTGACAAACTTGCGGTAATATCCGATCAATCCTAAGAATCCTCTAAGATTCTTCAAGGTTTTGAGAATTTTCCATTCCATCATAGTTTTCATGTTTTTAAGGTTCACTTTGACACCTTCATGAGATATAATATGATTCAAATATTCCACTTCCTGAACCCCAAAGGCACACTTGGAAGGCTTCACATATAGTTGTTTCTCTTCCAATATTTTTAAGACCATGTCAACATGTTGTATATTCTCTTCCCAATATTTTTTGTAGATTAGTGTATCATCAAAAAATACTAACACAATTTTTTTGAGGAAGGATTTGAAAATATAATTCATCAAGCTTTGAAATGTGGAAGGTGCATTAGTAAGGCCAAACAACATCATCAAAAACTCATAATGACCTTCATGTGTTCTAAAGGTTGTTTAGGGGATGTCTTCTTGCCCCATTCTGATTTGATGATATCCAAAATGGAGATCCAACTTGTTAAGGAAAATTGATTTTTGCTTGCAATTCATATAATAATTCATTACTGGCAAGAATAGAAAACTTACCTTTAATGGCCATTTTTTTTATCTCTCTATAATCATGACATATAGACCATGAACCTTCCTTTTTGTAAACCATCACTATTTGTGAAGAGAAAGCACCTTGTCTAAGTTGAATGATGCCATCCTCTAACATTTCTTGAACCATACACTCAATCTCATGCTTTTGTGCATAAAGGTACCTGTAAGGCCTAATGTTAAGTGGTACACTTCCCAATTGCAAATGAATAGCATGGTCATGATCTCGAGTAGGTGGAATACCCTTAGGCATCTCTACAAATACCTTGATTGTTAATAAATTTTTGGAGATCCATGTGAGTAGAGGGTCTAGATGTTTGAACATATAGTGAGCATAATTATGAAATTACACCATAGTATTCCGTGTTTAGCAATCTTGTCATGTTGTTAGATCTTATCACTTTATAGGGTTTCCCTTGGATACCTATGAGTTCAATTTCCTTTATTTTTGAGGAATATCTCATGAAAAGTTCTTGAAAATTAAGATCCATTGTTCCCAATGATTGTAACCATTGAACCCCTAATACAACATCAACACCACACATTTGCATTGCAATCATTCGAATATTCAATAAAAACTCCCCCATGGTGAGCATAATACTATGGCATTTCTCTAAACAATTTATGGTGCCTCCATGTATAATCATTACTTGAAACTCTAGTGTTGAATATATAAAGCAATTGAAAAGTTTTGCTAATTTGCAATTAATGAAGTTATGGGTACTACTATAATCAATCAACATTGTTACCCTTTTTTTTTCCGATATATCCTTCTATCTTTAGAGTTTGGGGAGTATTGATGCCAGCCAATGCATGGAAAGATATTGTTGGAGTAGTCCCTTCTAATTCTAGATCTTGCAAAAGTTATAGTTCTTGATCTTCTTCCTCTTCACAGTCTATGTAGAATAATTTCCTCTCATTTCATTTATGCCCCTTACTATACTTGTTGTCAAAATTGAAATATAGTCCCTTTTCTCTTCTTTCATCCATTTTCTAGTGTTTCAACCTTGTAGGTTGAGTGAGGTTAGGAGAGGAAACATAATGCTCTCTATAGTTGTTAGTGGCCATATTTTTTCTTTCCACTTTCCTTGACACATTGAAAGCATGCTCTAGGGATTTAGGTTCAAAAAGAAGACCTCATGTTGAATGCTCTCCTTTAAAGTTCCCATAAAGAGATCTAATAAATTTTCCTTTGGAATGTTCTCTATCCCAAGACTTAGCTTTTGGAATCGCTAAGTGTGCCTTGTAATTGGACCTGTTTGCTGAAGATTTATCAATTGACTAAATAATTTTTTTTATTAACATCCCCATAATATGCTATCAATCCATTCTTAAAAATAGACCAAGAGACAATAGCATCCTTTTTTCATTCACAAAAGAATTGGTACCAAAAAAATTGACCAGGTTCTAAATATAAGGATGCAATGGTTCAATTTTGTAAAGTTTGCACTTGGTGTAGATCAAATAATTGTTCCATCTAGAATATCCATGTTATAGGATCTTTACCATAAAATTTCCTCATATCAATCTTGGGAATTAAGTGGTTCCTTGGTGCCGAGTTGAACCCTGGATGATGCATATCTTGGAGTGATGAATGATCATGATTCTAGGACTCAATCTTCATGTTCTCCACATTTGTTAAAATCTTCTTCATATGTGTAGGGTTCAACAATTTTGTTCTCCTTATTTTCATGATTTCATTGTGTCACAATATCACTTTTAGGGAACGTCTCATCTAGGGTATGTAAGAGCATGAATTCCATGGAATTTTTTAATTGTTCCATCTTTTGATCCATTTCCCTTTTAAGTAACTCTTTCAAATCTTCCAAATCGACCTTTTTCAACACGATATCACATATTTCATTAAATTGGTTCTTTAATAGGGATACCCAGTACCCTAAGTCTTCACTTTCAAGCGTCATGTATGAGATCTATAGAGGGGAATTTTTCAGAATCCTTTGCCATGCGAGAAAATAATATTATTCGTCTTTTTTTCTCTTTATCACTTTTGAATCACCAAAAGAAAATCTTTGAATCAAGAGTTATGCTAATTTCAAGTTAACATGCCTTTAAAAACATTAGTTTGTAGACTATCTTGTTGATTGAACTTTCTCCTAAGTTATCTCTAAAGTTTTCGCCTCTCTTAGTCTAAAATTTTGATCTATATTATCCTAATATGTCTTCTTTGTAATTCCATAGGTTTGAACAAATTCCAATGTGCCAATAAAAAATTATGGTAACTTTCCCAAAACTTGTTGTTTTTGTCCTTTCAAGAGAGAGAACTTGTACGACTTGCCACGCGTCCATTTTTCAATATCTACTTCTAAAATTTGGATCTGACATATTATGATCTATCGCCATTACAATGGAACTACTAGAACTCAATTTTGACTTTTCTAGCTTTAGATATGACTTTTTTACCACACACACTTGTTTGAGACTAGTTTTAGGACTTGAAAAACCCTGATTTCCACAACTTGTATTTTTGAAAGTAAAGTGAACTAGAACTTTTCATTTTTACCATGAGTTCTTCACTATGTCTCTTCATTCTCCAAAAAAAACGTGTATTTGAAACATTCCAAAACAAAGTTAGAGAAAAAATACCAAGATGACTCGTTTGAGACTAATTTTAGGACTAGTCAAAAATCCTAATTTCCACGACCTATATCTCCTAAAGTATAGAAAAACAAAACCTAAGATTTTGATCACAAGTACTTCACTATCTCTCAGGCTCCCAAAAATTTCATTATATAGAAAAATTTTATAGAGAAAAAACTAAGATGATTCATTTCAAGGAGCCAAACCGAAGGATCATATGCTTTGAAACCAAATGTTAGGCAAAAAACACCCAAATAGCATAAAAAGAGAAAGAGAAAAAACTCCATACCTTCAGAATTAAAAATTAACTCAACAATTTACACCTTTCTAACTAATTCTTGACTTGTACACGTATTCTAATGATGATATTTTTCAGAGTTATATTGCTTAATGAAGATCCAAAAGTATTGAAAAAAGCTCATGATGGTGTGTCCAAAAGACACAACACAACTAATCAAATTGTGCACATGGCTGCTCACTTGATTAAGGTGGTCCACTTTCTTAAGGACACACATACATGGGTGCACAACTATGGCATGTATTAGTGTATGAGACGACCTTAGAAATTTGATTGCATGCCATCACAACCAAACGTTCCTAGAGAAACATATTAATTATGAGTGAAGCTAATATAGTTGCTGAGTTGGCTATTGTGTTGAGTCAAAGTTAATGGGGTTTGTAGCTTGTTCAAGTGTAGTTTTCACAATAGTTCGTTGAATAATTGGTTTGGGGGCAATTTGCACCAACCGAATATGCATGCTTCAGATTCAATGGCAATTCTTTTTAGATTGATTCTAAGGTAAGGAAGAAACAATAAGTGTCATGAGTCTTTGGTCCACGTTGTTGTGAAAAATGAGTAAATAGAGGAAGTAGTGGAAGAACCCTACAATGTAAATTTATTGGGTAGATGGTTCTACTTACAATGCCAACAATAGATTTCATTGTTCCATTTCGACAACACTTGTCGAGTCAGTGTCATTTGCTTGTGGATTTCTTAGAGTTTTTGCTTGAGTCCGTGTTACCCACCAACCTGATTGGGTGAGAAGTGCTGGGAGGTGTTACCCTGGGTTTGAATGGGATTGGTGATGTGTTTTTCATGGAAAAGGGTGATGCAACTTGGCGTAAGACTATTGTGAACCCAAATAAATGCATTGTTTTAATTGCCCAACAAGTTATTCAGATATCTAGGAACAGATTTCACAGCCTTGCATTTTCGTCAAAATGGCTTTCTACAATTATGTAATGGAAAAAGAAGAGAGTTTTTTTCTTTCCCACTCCACAGGATGCAAAATTGCATTTTTCAGAAGGTCTAGATGTCCAATGCACCTGTTATCTACCTGTTGACTAATGCACCAGAAAGTGAAACTGATTTTCTGCAGTCTTGGATTGTGTAATAAATGGTCGGATTGTCCCACTAGTTAAAGGACCTGCTCATGGAATGGAGTGCTTTGTTGACAACTTTTATGGCAAGGTAGCTTTGAGGTGAGAAACTCGTGCAGCATCAAAGGTACTTGGTGCTGTGAAGAATTTTTCCTGTTAAACCCCAATTAAAAGAAGTTCCTCGCTGCAGCTCCTGGTAATTGCAGTTTTGGTACAGTCACCCAAATGATGAGAACGTTGATGCTGGGATATAGGGCCGACCCTTGTAGGCTCAAATTTTGATATATAAACATGGTGAATCCGACCCATATATTTAAATAATTTGTTGAAATGGCAAGTTTTGATTGAAGCCGACCTGTGGAATGTGCAAATTTACAGTTGATGGAGGGCCGACTTGATGATGGTTTGTAGCAAGTTCAAGGAGTATTTTAGGGAATCCTCTGACCATCCCTTCCCTTTGAAGAAGGCGCCTTGGAGCAGCCCTATGCATAGTTGCTTTGAAGCTTGGGAGCCCACGTATCCACATGTTGAAGATTTGAAGGTATCACTTGCCTTTGGAGGAGACCTAGGGGGTTTTGAGGCCGAATTATCACTTTGAAGCCCCATTTTCTCATGCTTGGAAGGTTACTTGTAGAAGGTTGCATTGCGGAAGGGTTTTTGGAGGAGAGATGTTGCACCAAAGCCCTCCTATTCCTTCATTTGGGGAGATGGGTCCTCTTTCAAGTCTCATACCCCTTTAGATTTCGTACATGTGGCATGAGTGCCCCAAAATTGTATTATCCAGATTATTTAATTGTTGAAGAGGACCTTTTGCCTCTCCATAGGCTAGAATAGGGGATTTTAGCTCCAAAAATTGTTATTTTATTTTGAGGGAAGTTGAGCACATCTTCTATAAATAGGTGTGCATTTCCTCTCATTTGATCATCACCACAACTTCAGGGAGAAATCCCTTAGGAGGTCTGAAATTTATTTGAACATTTTGGTCTTGGATTGGCATTTTGCATGGAGGAATAAGGAATTCTATTGATGGATGATTTTGGGGATGTTTCTTTTGTTTTGATGGATGATCTACAATGCTAGGGTTTCTTCATGCATAGTGACTTGGTGTAATAAGTGTTCTATTTCAAGTTTAATGTTGGTTCATGCTATATCTTGGTGGATGCTCTATTAGATGGTTAATAGTTGCATGCTATCTGGTGTCCTTGGTTCATTTTGTTGGAAACCCTAAGGAAGGGTTAAGATCATTTATCCCCTTACTTTACTGCATTCATCTTAAAATTTGTTGAAGCATTTAAGACCCAGCCTATGGGTTAAGAGAGTTTATGCCCCTATACCTTGTCTTTGGCTAGTTTTAATTCTAGGGGTTAAGAGGGTTTATCCCCCTAGGGTTTAGCCTAGTTTCCTTTTGATCTTGTGGTAGAAATCAAATAAAACGTAGGACGATAGTAGGGATTGTGAGGGTACATCCCCCTAACTCGTCTTCCCAAAGGATTATACCTAGGGGTTGTGAAGGTACATCCCCCTAGGGTCAATCCTCAAGTTCTCTTTGCTCTTTGTCCTCCATTAAATTTACCATTGCATTGACTACATTGCCCAATGAAAAGACACTAATCTCCAATACTCTAATCATTTTCATACTCTAAAGCTACCCAAGAAACCATTTTGCCTGGACTTCACTCTCCACGTCATCTTGAGCTTCCTTGCCCTAAGTCCTAAAAATCTTAATCCAGGGAAACCCCCTTAAGATGGAGGAGATCTAGCTTGAAGTGAAAGAGAGTTGGTGAGGTGACAATGGCCTTCCCCCTTAGTTATGCAAGATTGCACTTGAGCTTTCGGACTTTAGCTCAATAAGTGCAGATTCGTACGATAACAATCCCAACATATAGCATTGACTTATGGAAGTGGCTCTACACTAGGATCCAAACATTGTGAAACCTTTTGTAGAGCATCCCAATAATTTTGTGGGGTTCTTTCTTAAGGATCCAAACATTGTGAAACCTTCTGTAGAGCATCCCAATAATTTTGTGGGGTTCTTTCTTAAGCCAACAAGAATATGGATGGTGGAAATGCATGGAACAATTTAATTATTTGCTTCTCTAAAATATGATCTTCACTCTATTTTGGTTGCATATGACTAGAATAGTTAAGATTTGGATTTTTTTGCCCTTCTATAAAAGAACAATTAGATATCTCTCATAGCTCTCCTATAGCTCTCCCGTCAACCTTGCTCTCTTGTATCCCTCCCATCAACCTTGCTCTCCCATAGATCTCCCATCAACCTACTACCCTTTGACATGCTACCCATCTCTTACCATCAGAGCTACTACCCGTTGACCTGCTACTCATGTGCACTACTTTTCCCACCGACATTGCTCCCTCTTGTTGCCCTACCCCTTGTTTTGCTTTCTCTTCTATCCATCAAAACTTTGTTATTCTTGGACACAAGGATTTAATTCTTTGGTTAGCTCAAAAGTAATTAGGATAAATGACTTAACAATTAATAGTGCATGTAGGTCCATAGGCCACAGTGTGTGAAATTGTGTGTTGCTCCCTCGAACTGATACAATAGTATATATATCATTTATGTCCAACTAAATACATAAAGTAATGCAAGAAAATAAACATCAAACAAATGTACTTCAAGGTAACTATGTTTCTAACTTTCTATCCCTTAGACCACAATCCCCAACATATTAAATATCTAAAAATAACATATATTGTAGATTACTTACAACCACAAATATTCCCTCTTAGCTTCTATATACTTGTCAAATCACTCAACAAAATATGCTAATTTTTCATGATAAATTAGCATACCAAACAACCCTAGGAACTACTCATTCACCACAAGTTGGAAAACAGATCTACAAGTACACAAAGTTGGAAAGAAAAGTTCATTTCATATAACATAAGAATGAAGTTACAAGTACATACTAACAGCTTATCACAAGTTGGTACAAGATAGTCCTTCAAGTCTATCACAAGCTCAGACTCCTCAATGCATCCAAACCCTAGCTAGGGCATCCATCATCAATAGCAAATCCTAACCATAAATACAAAGGCCTAGCAAGGCATCCCACCAAGCTATCTAACCATACCAAAGGCTCCACAACAAGATAATATCAACACCAACAAGTCCACCCTTGATCTTTCTCCAAGCTTTCCTCACACAATATCTCTCAGCAAAGCACTCCAAGTCTCCTCTAGGGTTTCTTTTCCACAAACCCTAGGTCCTTCTCGCATGAGAACTCAAACATTATCACTTCAAGTGTCATCTAGGTTTTACCTCATACAAACCCTATCCCCTTCATCCCTAGCATAAAGATAAGTACAAAGACTCACTGGACAAGTTCATCTTCAAGATACAAATTATCTAATGAACTCTCACATGATTTCTATAATGTTACAACTAAATACTTTTTTCTCCCTTTATATAGAAAAGGTGAGGGAGGCCTGTTATCACGTAGTTTGTAGCAAGGAATAAAAGGCTTGAGATTTGAAGGTCAAACTGGCATAACAAGAACCAATCCCACCCAATGTCACCACAATGGGATGGTT
>CBVK0100692875.1:0-11044 GCA_900067695.1 Picea abies
AATGTTATAGCGAAAATTCCAAGGTGTCTGATATGTAGCAGTGAAACCCCAAGACCTTGAGCTCTAATACCATATGTTAAGAACAAAATACCAATATAGCATATAAAAACCTCAGAAAAAGTACTCAACACCTTGAAAAAGAGATAATTTCAGATAATAAGCCTCTTTGAGGGGGAAACCTCCTTTTACCCCACTTAAATGTTCAAGTACAAGATGATTCAAAATGAAAATGTCTCTTTGATATATATAGGAGACTAGGAGGTATAATTACAACTAATGGCCTAAATACAACATAAATAAAATAACATTACTAATATAATATGCCCCATTTAAGGGGTAATGAGCCAATATTAGGGCTTAAATTTTTTTATATGGAACTCCCTCTAACTCATTAGGAATGAGTAGATAGGGATTTTTGTATCAAACAACCAAGCCAAAAAGTTCAGGTCATCCCAACCAATCTTTACAGGTCCACCGTAAAAGTAAGCACATAAACACTACAAATACATGATCGATGTGCACATTTGAAAAGAATCCAAGAACGAATATTAATTCTAAGGTGTGCAAGGGAAGTTGGAGAGTACTCTTGTGGTCTAAAAGTGTGAAAAGGGAGTTTCTTAGAGTTTTAAAGGTTCTCTATGAAGGACCAAGGTATCTGATGCCAGAAAGTGATTTTTTTTAGGTTTAGATGTTTTATTTTAGGATTATATTATGGGAATTATTATATGAGGTTGGCTAGGGAATGGAGGATAAATATTACTAGGGTTTGAATATGTGTTTAGCGTATGAAGAAAAGAGAGTCTCTAGAGCATGAAAGTTAAGGTTACGATGATGTTAATAAATACATGAACCATGAAGCACTCAGTTCAAGTTATAAGTACTCTTTGTATGAATATCTTGTGTTGGTTCCTATATAGGTCTTATTGAGTTAGTGCTCATCTGAGGAGATTGGTGTCTCCAATAGGTTGGTGTATACACAATATGTTGTTGAAACGGTGCTCAACTAAGGATATTGGTTTTTTTAGTAGGTTTTAGCATACAATATTTGTAACATTAGGTTATTACCTACATAAATTCATAAAGATATTTTTTTGTAGTTTTCTCCCACAACGGTTTCAACGTTAAATTATTTGCATTGTGATTTTAGTTTATATGTTCCAACGAAATATTTTTGAATGGTTAAATAAAGTAAAAAGTATATTATATTGATTCACCCCCCCACCCATATCAGTATAGGCATAAGCTCAACAATTGGTATCACATAAGGTTTCTTCCATAAACAGGGTTCCATTGTTTGATGGAAAAAACTATGCATTATGGAGTATAAGGATGTAGACTTATCTAATGGATTATGGGTTTGATATTTTTCCATCAGTAGAGATTGGGTATACATCCCCAAAAAATCCACCAACATATAAAGTTGGGAAGAATGCTAATGAACATAATGAAAAATCCATTAATAATATCTTGTGTGGTCGATCATAATCAAAATTTATCAAGGTGATGAATTGTGAATCAGAAAAATATATTTGAGATGAAATTCAAAACATCAATGAAGTCAATGACAAGGTGAAGAAGGAAAATCTCCAAATTCATAGAAGACAGTTTGAGAATTTGAAAATGAACGATGAAGAAAATGTTTCAACCTAATTCCTTTAAGTGGATGAAATTGTCAATTCCATCAGAGGACTTGGTGAGAAGGTTGAAGAGCCAATGATTCTGCAAAAGGTACCAAGGTCTCTCCCCTAATATTTTATGAAAAATTCTCTTCCATTGAAGAAATGAAGGATCTGGGGAAATTGATGATGGATGAGTTGCATGGGCTTGTCACTGCATATGAGATAAGGAAAGAAAGTTTAGGAATATTAGTGGCAAATGAAAAGAAAAACCCAAGAAATGTATACATTACTAATGAAGTCAAAAGAGAAAAATGTTTTATGGGACACGTAGACAAAATTTGGTTATGGCATAGAAGGATGGGTCATATAAACTTTTACAATCTAGTCAAACTCAATAGCACAGAATATGTGAGAGATATTCCCAATATACAAAAACATGCATACACTACTTGCAAGTCGTGTCAACATAGGAAGTAAACGAGAGTTAGTTTCAAAAAAAATGAGTTATCAACATCAAAGCCATTGGAGTTTGTACACATAGACCTCTGTGGGCCAACAAGAACACACACTTTAAAATGTGAGAGTTATTTTATGTTTCTTATTGATGATTACACAAGAATGACATGGGTTTCATTAAAGAAAAATGTGAATCATTTGAGAGGTTTAAATATTTCAAAGCTCTAGTTCAAAATGATACTGATTTAAAAATCAAATTCTTAGGATTTGATAGAGGAGGTGATTTTACATCTTATAAACTTGATGAATTTTGTGAGAATAATTGAATCAAGAGAAATTTTTTGGTAGCAAGGACTCCACAGGAAAATGGAGTTGTATAAATAAATAAAATAACTATAGAAGAAATGTATAATACAAGGTTGAATCAAGCAAAAATACCATACACCTTTTGGAGAGAATTAGTCTACACAACAATCGACATTTTTAATAGAGCACAAATTAGAGTGAACAACAATAAGACACCTTATAAATTATGGAAAGGTAGAGCAACTACATTCAAATAATTCAAAGTATTTAAGAGAAATTTCTATATAAAGAAAAATCAAGATAATTTAGGCAAGTTTGATTCTAGAATATATGAAGGTACCTTTATTTTCTATGCATATGGAAGAAAGGCCTACAAATGATACAACAAAATACTATGCAAGGTTGTATATAGTATTGATGTAATAGTGGATGAAGCAATACCTCAAGATGGAAACTTAGAAACAAATGAATATCCAGAGGAGAGAATCTACAAACAAAAAGAAAAGGAAGAATAAAAGAAATAACAAGAAGAAATGGAATGACAATATCCAAAGGCACCATCCAAAATCATCCAAAAGAATAATCTAGAAAGTCGGATTCTTGGTGATATAGATGTAAGAGTTCAGACTAGAAGAATATTGATATTTTCTTTACTATCTAAATCAAAAGCCGAGAATTTTACGTAAGCTAGTGAATCTAAGCATTGGGTTAATTCTAATGAAGAATAACTAAATCAAATTGACAATAATGAGACATTGGAACTTCTTCTCAGACAAAAAGACAAGAATGTGATTGGCACCAAATGGGTCTTCAGAAAAAAATTAGATGAATATGGACAAGTAGTAAAAAATAAAGAAAGAATGGTATATAAAGGGTATTCTCAAGTTGAGGGTATTTAATTTGAATAAATATTTGCTCCAGTTGCAATATTAGAAGCAAACATAATGTTTTTGACATTTTCGTGTTTCAAGAAATTCTAATTCTATCAAATGGATGTCGAGTCGTCATTTCTAAATGGAAATCTAAAAGAAGAAGTATATATTGAATATCCCTAAGGATTTTAATTTTCAGACAACATATACTATTTGTGCAGACTATAGAAAGAACTTTATGGACTAAAGAAATCTCCCATAGCTTGGCATACAATACCTGAAAAATACCTACAACAACAATGTTTCAAATAGGAGTTGTAGACAAAAGTGTTATATTCAAATAACGACCCCTTTGGAAGAAAGAGGAAACAAACTTAGGAAACCCTAATGACTCCATAGTTATTCCTTGCATGCACTGACTTGCTTGCAAACACAATGGTTTCATGATCTTTGTTGGTATGACCAGACACCCCGCAACTGAAGGATCAAGATGAGCCCAGAAGGGGGGGGCAACACCCCTCGTATAAGAACGTAACAACCAATGATAGAGTTGGGACAAGGGCCAAACGACCTACCTTTGAGCCACCGTCGCACATGAGAGAGAAACTCCTTACCAAACAGTAGGGTCTTGGAAAAGCAATGGATGTGGATCCAAGCACATCTCATCCAAAGGCATCTCGAGGCTAGGAACCAGGAAAATGCATTCCCCAATCGGAAAAAACTCCAAGATATCTCATATGATCAATGAGGGTATGGGAACACACTCAGTTAATGAGAGAGAACTCCCTAATAGGAATGTTCTTTGGGATTTTCCCTTCAAAACAAAATTTATTGCGATGGATTAAAGATTGGTGGAACCCTAGGGGAGACTACGAAGTTTAGCTCAGCTCCAAAGTATTCTTCACGATTATCCTCTACAACTTGGAAGACAAGGATATTATCTTTGAGAATGAGCCATACTTATATAACTCTATAGGGTTATTCCTTCAATTCTGGACAAACCGCTTCAGCCCAGAAAAGGAAAATTTCACAATGGCCCCAGTATGGATCAGGCTATATTCCTTGCCGCAAGAGTTTTGGCTGGAAGAAATACTAATGGGTATAGGGAATATTGTGGGATGATATGTCAAATATTTGGAAGCCACAAAACAAATAAAATACACTTCCTATGCTAGTATTTCTATTTACATGAACATCTCAAAATCTTCTATGAGACTTAGTAACCTTGGAGTAATAGGATGAAGACTGGAACCAAAAAATAGACTATGAGCACATCTCTTTCCTCTACAAAAAATGTCACGAGCACGACCACCTCTTTTGGGACTTCCCCTTGAATGCCCAGGTCCTCAAAGATGGATAAAGTAAGCAAAAGGAAGGTTTCACCACAGTCATAGATCAGAAACGAAACCCACCATGGAAGTAGAATTAAGAAAATGCTCTGAAAATAACCACCAAAAATGCCTACAACATTCTTAACCAATTGTGAGGAGATGGAGAATTCCAAGATCCACACAAATGGAAAATCCAGGAGAAAGAAAAATGTCAAGCCTCGCACCAATCTGATAATGCAAAATAATACCCTCCAGGGAACAAGGCGGATGAGAATGGGGATACTCTTATGCAGTTAGATGAGAAATACCTAGTGGACATAGACCTTGAAAAACTGGAGGAATAAATCAACCAAAAGGATCTGCACACAATTCATGTGGAACAACTCATAAATTTTCACAAAGTGTTCATATACTCCACCATAGGATCCACTTCACAGCTAGGTATAGCCTTAGACCCAGCCACAGACTCAAAATGTACCCCATGGGAAAACAAAAGACATGGACACAAATCTACCCACTAGCTCATCAAGGAAGTGGGAAACTTCATGCTCAACTCAGGACAAGTTCAATGGCTCTTGGAGGGATACCTCCATCCACCTTCCCAATCATCATGATGAAGATCATAACTTGGAACATTAGATGACTCAATGAAAGATCCAAGAAGAGAACTCTTTGAGACTGCATATGCATTAAGAATCCAGATGTTCTCCTGTTGCAAGAGACAAAATGTGTTGGTGTAGAAGACAAGACCATATTTCACCATTGTTGGAGAGGTTGTGACTCCATCCACACCGACTCTAATGGGATGGAAGGGGAATTGGTGATCCTATGGAACCCTGCAACAGCTATTATAGATAGGCCCTTCTGCACTGTAGGTACAATCACAGAACACTTCAAAGTCATAGGATCTACCAAGGAAGGTGATATTACAAATGCTTATGGACCTCAAAGCCCACATGGAAAAGAGAACTTCCTAAAGAGAATAAATTCCATCAAACCACTGCTAATCTCGCCTAACTGGTTGATGGGAGGTGGCTTCAACATGATCATTTCACTGGAAGAGAAAACAGGGGGTACCAAATGGCTTGAGCAAGATAGTGGTATGTTTCAAACCCTCATAGACCAACTAAATCTTATAGACATAGAGACCATAAATGGTATTTTTACCTGGTCCGACCATAGATCTAGAGATCAACGGGTTGTTTTGAAGCTAGATTGCTTTCTCATATAATAAGCTCTGTTGTTAGAACATCCTTCCATAGAGGCCAACATTCTACCAAAAGCAAGCGAACCATTGGCCTATATCGCTATGTCTAGATGTTGGATCGATGCCAAAACTCAAGCCCTTCAGATTTGAGAAATTCTATCTATTCCACCCTAACTTTCATTGGATTTCCACTTCCTGGTGGAATCAAACAGAAATAGAACATGCCACCTGCATGTACAAATTTCAAAAACAACTCAAAAAGTTCAATACACATCTAAAGCATTGGAATAAAACCACCTTTAGGAACATCCTTCAAATAATGCAAGAAATTGAGAACAGATTGGAAACCCTACAAAATACCTTCATTTCAGGAATCAAAACCATGAACCTAGTGAAGAAGGAAGAGAAGCTTCAGGTGGAATTGGAAGATCGAAAAAAATAGGAGGAAATATTATGGCGTCAGAAATCCAGGGTTCAATGGCCCAAAGACGGTGAGAAGAACACAAAATTGTTTCACCGATCAATGGTGCACCGTAGATGCATAAATAGGATAACCCAACTAAAGGATGCTTAGGGTAATCTCATTAGGGAGCACAATAGAATTGTTGAGGAATTAACCAACTACTACAAAGACCTTCTGAAAGAAACCATCGGTGAAAGAGCGCCAACAATCAAAAAAATCATGAGGCACATACCCTCCCTGGTAACTCAAGAACAAAATGAAGCCTTAATGAGGCCCATCACTCAAGAGGAAGTTGACCATGCTATCAAATAAATGCCCCCAGGGAAAGCACTCGATCCAGATGGATTCACTTCAGACTTCTTTCATTACTGTTGGGATATGATCAGAGAAGAAGTTTGGCAGGTGGTGGAGGAATCTAGAACCTCAGGCCAAGTCCTCTCAGCCCTTAACACCACCTTCCTCACCCTCATCCCAAAGGAAGAGAGGGTCACGCACCCGAAAAAATATATACCTATTTCCCTCTACAATGTCATCTACAAAAGCATCCCTAAGGTTATAGCCACACATGTTAAAACAATTCTACCTTTTGTCATCTCTAAAGAGTAGGTATGTTATGTGGAAGGAAGTAAAATCATGGACAAAATCATCCTCTCACATCCATTCATCCACTCATTGAAGACAACAAAGACCCCAGGTATGCTCATCAAACTCAAACTCTCTAAATCTTTTGACAGAATCAATTGGCAATACATGCACTCCCTCCTAGAAGCTTTTGGTTTCAAAAACCACTGGGTAAAGTAGATCATGAGGCTCACCTCTTTAGCCTTTTTCTATATCCTAGTCAATGGCATGCCCTCCCAACCCTTCTCCCCTACCATAGGAATCCATCAAGGAGAACCCCTCTCTCCTTTCCTCTTTGTTTTAATGGCAGAAGGACTGGGATGTTACCTTAAAGACTCTATTCTGGAAGGCTCCCTTAAAGGCCTTGCTCTACACAACATTCAACTAGCCCCCTCGCACAGTCAGTTTGTCTATGACACCCTCCTCCTGAACACTCCTACAACTCTAGAAGCCACTAATCTCAATTCTATCCTCATTGATTTTGCTTATTCTTAGAGAATGGTACTAAACCTCTAAAACTAAGAGATCTACTTTTTGAATACCCCAGTAGCCATCCAAAACCATATCTCCAGCCTCCTGGGTATACCCAAGAGCTCATTTTCGTCCAATTATCTAGGCATCCCCCTCACAGGTGCGCCTACACACTCCATCTCCTGGGACATTCTGCTACTCTCCATCTCTAATAGACTCGACAATTGGACCTTCAAACCTCTTAACATCACGGCTAGGTTGGTTCTCCTCAATTTTTTTCTTCAATCCTTGCCAACCTACCTTTTTACTACCTTTGTACCACATCAGTCTGTCATCCAGGCCATCAAGAATATTCAACGCATATTCTTATGGCATGGACACCATCCTAATAAAAAATGGGCTCTAGTTGGCTAGGATAAGTTATGTAAACCCAAATCTTTCGACGAACTAGGGCTTCGGGACCCAACAAAATTGAACCAATTTATGGGAGCAAAATTGTGGTAGCGATGGCTCAAGAAACCTACAGAACTTTGGGCACAAATCAGGGAACAAAAATATGCACCGGGCACCTGAGACGAGAAACTAATCAGATGCAACGATTAGATACAAGGATCAAATATATGGAACACAGAGTGGCTCAACCGAAATTTAGTACAGAAGCATGCCTTCTAGGAAATCATGGATTGGGAAAATGCATTGTTCTGGCAGGACTCCTTGCAACAGAAACCACCCCTAGCCACTCTAGAAGAACTCACCCCCCTACGTCAATCGCTTCAACCTAATAACTTTGTATGGGTTAAGGATCTTTGGAGAATTCCTGACAGGAATCGACCATGGTGTAATTGGAAAACTGAACAATAGGAACTACACCCATGAAGAGAAATGGACTTCCAGGACTGGTGAGACTGCACAAAACAATGGAAAATATCTATCTGGGAAGGCTCAAACATTCTCAGATGGGATCACTCCACAACCTGCAATTGTTTGGTCAAAGAAGCCTACTATTTGTAGAGGAACTATCAAGATCAGGCCAAGGAGAGCATATGGGGAAAGATTTGGAACTAAAAAATCAGGCCTAAAGTGTCCATATTCCTTTGGCTCACAGTCAAAAACTACATCCTCACTTGGGACAATCTCAAAAAATGAGGCTTCATAGGTCCCTCCATCTGTTCCCTATGTTAGCAATAGGAAGAAACAATGGAACGCCTCTTCAAACAATGCCACTACAATAAGATAATTTGGGATCTTAGGACCCAAATAATGCGTCACTCCAACCGAAATAGGACCAACATCATTGGCACTATATAAAACTAGGACACAATCACTTATGATAACCCAATTCTAGATTGCATCTGGCAGCTCCTATTGGGTTTCACCCTTTGGAAAATATGGAAGAAGAGAAACAAAATATTTTTATGATCGAAGGCTTCACCCCCCACCTCAACATGGGAAAGAATCATAATTTTTATCCAGGAAACAATTAAAATCAGGCAATGGTCCCATGAGGACTTAAAGTTTAGTATGGGTGAACGACATATCCTCCAAAACTGGCAACTCAACCTGGCTGACACAACATCACCCCCTATGGCCAACCAGTCAATGAGCATCCCAAGCTCCTAGTCCTCCCCAATAAGAAGATTCATCAAAATAAACTTTGATGGAGCATCAAAAGGAAATTCGGGTCCTGTTGGTTTTGGAGCAGTCCCGAGGAACTCAAATGGAGAAATTCCCCACCTCGCAGCAGGTTATCTGGGTTTCAACACAAACAATGTAGGTGATATTTGGTTCCTCCTAAGAGGAATCAATATAGAAACATACCATAAACTTAACAATATCATTGTGGAGGGGGATTCCTAGATCATCATCCAACTCATAACCAAAATTCTTCATGGAGAGAATCCACTAGAAATCTCACCCAGTTGGAGACTTTCTAGACTCTTGGAGGATTTTGGATCCCTCTTGCATCCCAACCTCACCATCATCCCCTCACATGTGAAAAGGGACACAAACAAAGTAGTTGATTTCCTCGAAAATGATCGAGTGGCTTCCATGACAAAGCTGATCCACTGGAATGCCCAAACCTCACCCTGATATGAACTCTCAAACCGATGCCTAGAACTAGCTCGGAATGATTACCTAACCCCAGATGGGGTGCCACGCAACACACAATGGCCATGTAACACAAGCCCGAGTCCAACCGTAAATATGGCAGGCTGGCTCCCATCCCCTCTCCATTAAATATGGGAGATCACCATTACTTCTTGTAAAGAGTTGAAGGACGAATCCCTCGTGCGAGAAGAACGAAGGCCATGGAGTTCAATGGATGGGGGACGTTAGTGGGAGAAGTCATGTTGCTCCTCTAGACCCTTATCCGACACAGAAGAAGCTTACACCACTTCACCCTCGCCCTGCACCAGGCCAACAAATTTGATATCTGGTGCAACCACCACAAGACCTCTTGCATGATAGCGATCTACATCACCTCCTCGATATCGAGGGAGAGAGGAAGGTCGCATCGTGACCCTTCTTGGCATAGTTTCATCGCACGACAGAGGAGAAGGAATCAATTCAATAGGGCACTCTCCATAGCCCGCACTCAGCACGCACATGATGCACTAATCAGAGTGAAGCATAGGTCACCTTCAATGGCATATGTGGAGGAAGTGATCCCAGAGGAACCTTTATAGATCCCTTTGGAATTCCTTCTCTTCACCATGATGGAGAATTGGCATCCCCCAAGCAATTTTTCAATGAAATCCACTGCGTGAACCATAGAGGTTTGCCACTGTACCAACACCATGGAGGAGGCAGCAGAGGCTCACACTTGTATCGTGGAGGAGGAGTTCCCAGAGGAATTCCTCCACCTTGACTCTCATAATGCCTTGTTTTTTGGTGGCAATGAATTCTCCAATGCCATAGTGGAGGACGAGGAACTCGGGAAGAAGGATAGCGCATAGGGATGGCGCATAAAAATATCATTCAGGATGTCATGCAGGGTGATACAGGTTTGACTGGGGGTGGCATGCCAATGAACGGTGATAAGGTCCTAGCGCCACTACCTATCTCAATATCAATAGAGCCATCACATGCCCCCCCTCCCTTCTTCCACCGAGCACAACTTGAGTTAGTTTTCAAGCTGCAGAGCCAGATGGCGGATCAGATCCACTGTGACACACTCATGCACCAACACATCGACATGTTGTATGAGGAATTATCCAATGCAGCAGCTGGGAAAAAATGTCTGACATGTGTAAGACCTTTTGTCCTACAGACTCAGAATGGGCCTCACGTGTAAGACCTTTTGTCCTACAGACTCAGAATGGGCCTCACAATGGAGATCTGAGTGATGCCACTTCTTATGCTAATGGGTAATTTCATGGAATGGAGCTCAGTCTGGTTTTGGTGTACAATTTCCTACTTATATGTTAGTTTTAATTCTGGTCCTATGTCCAATTCTAATTCCAATCTAGTTTTACTTTCAGTTTTAAGTTTGAACAACGATGAAAATACTACATGCTGCCACCTTCCCTGGCTTCCTTTTGGCAGGGCAAATGGTGAACCACCATTTTTTGACTTGGACCTCACATGTGGCCAACTGTCCCAGTTTCTGCTAATTTGGCGAAACAATTGGTAGCCTGGTGACAGGTGCTTTTTTGTATGTGACAAGATATAATAGGAATCACCCCCTTTTTATTTAC
>CBVK0100692876.1:0-11044 GCA_900067695.1 Picea abies
ACATATATACAATATATATATATATATATATATATATATATATATATATATATTTTCTTATATCTAGTAATATATTTTTATTCCAAAATAATAAAATAAACAAATTTTTATTTATTATTCTTAAATTAAATGATAATTTTTATTTAAACCTCTTTTCTTAATCATTTAAACAACATATCTATCTTTCTATATTAAAATGAATGCTACCAAACAACATATCTATCTATCTATATTAAAATGAATGCTACCAACGTACAAGGCAAGAGGCATCCTTCATTTATGTAATGGATTGGGATAATGACAGCCTGTAGGTATGGGGTTAGGCTCTTAACTAGAGTTAAGTGAAGAGGGACAGCGGTTAATTAAAGCGATGCATTATGTGGTTTGAATCTGTTTGTGGCAAAGGGAGCAGGAAGTAAAGAGGGAATTTAACTGTTTACTTGATTAGGTGAAATTGGAAAGAGAAACATGTATCCCAAGATGACATTGTGACAGGTCGGTTAGTTTTTAAATAGGATTGGAGAGGAGTCATTTATTAGCTGCACTGCACTATTTCTCTCAGATTTTAGGATGATGGAGAAAGAATGGGCTATACGTAAACGTTACCATAACCAGAGTGATAGATGATCACAGTATGGATCTTGGCGAAGCAGCAGTGATGAATTTTGCAAAGATCTCAAAATGGAGATACACAGGCCCATCCCGAATAGCGGTCTAGGGTATTGACATAGGCCTTGCAGTGGGGTAAAGTTTTAAATTTGGATTTGGTACAAGGCTATGGCTTCCTTGCTCCCATTGGAACTGTGGCTTCATCAAACAACGTCTATTTTAGATTTGGAGGCACCTCCAATGTAGAGACAAACATGCTCCAGCTGAAACTAGGAGATATTTTTGAATTTGTTTCCAACGAATCACCAGATAGGCCGAGGGAAATTTATTCCTGCCTAGTGCAATGCAATCCAAGAAGTTCAGAAGATTGATCTTCTTACATGGATACACTTTTGAGCCAAAGCCACGCAAGCACCGTAAGCAATGTTCTGCTAGAGATTACAAAATTCCCAGCTGGATTTCTGCGGGTATTAAATTTTCAGAAGCCTCCTTTTGATCTTGTACACTCATTATTAGAGTTAGTTAACATTGTCTCTCATAATAAGGAAGCAGAATTATATATTGCGAGGTTGAAGCAGTGGTCTCTCATAATAAGGAAGCAGAATTATATATTGCGAGGTTGAAGCAGTGCTATAGGATTTTGTATTTTACTTCTCTCTTGCATTGGTCTCTGAAAGAGTATGGTGTAGATATATTCACTTCAGCTACAACAGAATGCTCAAGCAGTTCTTGATATGCCTGGCAGAACATTGTCCTGAAATAGTTTTTGATGTTTTTCCATTGTTGAACGATATGGTATTTCAAAAAAAGAGTGGAAAAAATATTGGTTGCCACTGTCAGTTCCTTCTTGGTTTGCTCACCGTTCAGGTTGGCAATGCAATTTCCGCGACTAACGGTAATCTTCCATGGAAATGCCATTGTTACCTGAAATTACAGGTTTCCCTACATATGACACGGCTTTGGGAAATTGTTTGAAGGGGCTCCCTTATGTTAAGAAGGAAGGAAGCTACGGCTCTATTGATGTGTACATGGACACTTACTTTCAATTGATCCAGGAGGACTGCTTTTGGGCTCTGAAAAAGGGTCTCTCTTCTCTAAGGAAGAGTCGTTACGGGATCTAAGGGATATTAAGATTTGGACAAATGGTCTTCTGTGAATCCATTTCGGTGGACACTATTCTGGCATAATCGTGGAAATACACGTAGAGAAGTTGAAGAATAATAAGCATCCAATGTCAGGAAGCATTCTTTGTCTCTAGAATGATGGAGGGAACTTTGAATCCCCAATTTGGGGCGTTGTGGTTCAATGTGAAGATTCGAAGAATGGAATGATAATCTTTGCAGGGATTGTGGATGGAAGAGGCCGCACTGGAGAAGTGGAGATCCAAGCAACTGGTAGAATTTTGGTGGCCAACGCTAATATTGTTTTAGTCGAAAGCCCTACATTTTCCACGGCTTATCAACCAGTATTAAAATCTTTGCAAGAGAAAGATACAGAAAATTTTCCTTTCATAGAAGAGCTCGTTTAAGCGAAATGGCCAAATAAGCCTCCAGAGTATCTCACTCCAACAACTACTCTAAACTAGAGATTTTTATTTAATGAGGAGAAGGAAAGCCCTACTTATGAAAACATAAGCAATATCAAAAGGAGAAGCTCCAAGGCTAGTAGATAGTTCGGTCCAAGGGTATAACTAGGAAGACCCCATCATAGGTCAGGTCCATGAGTTGGACGATTTGCTAGAATCTGGCCATAAAACTAGCCTGGATGATAGTCAAATTAAAGCAATTAAACTTGCTCTTAGAAATTCAGTAGCTTTGATTCAAGGACCTTCCGGCATAGAGAAATTGTATTTGGGTGCAAAGATATTGGAGCTCTTATTGATGACATATTCTTTTCCTCCTGGTCCTATACTTGTAATCACTAATAAAAACCAGGGTTTGGATCAATTTTTATTATCTTGCTTGAAATTATGTGGATAGGAGAGAGAAGTGAGGAACCTAACATCCTACACAATTTATCTTCAAAAATGGGAAGAATGAACGAACATCCTTTAGATTGGATTGAATGTAAAGTTAATTTAGAACATGTGCAAACAAAAATGAAAATAGCTTTGAAACAACTGCGTGACAACTTTTTGAATGTAGAATCCTTAATCGATTATATGTCCTACAAGCAAATGAAGAAATTGCTTTCTAAGACTGAGTTTGGTAAATACCTCTTGGGGATTTTTCCCGAAGAGATTTCCCTTCAGGAATCTATTCGAGGTGGACTTGGCAGAGGAAATGAAACTAGAAATCTTCTGACCTTGCTATATAAAACTCTGTCTAAGAACATTAGGAAGTGGATTCCCAAGAAGGCGACCTTCAAACTTGTAGAAAATTGTTTCTCTTTTGCTAAGCCACTGCAAAGATTGGACGATACACTAGTACTCATGATATTGAATCCAAAGGCGTAGAGGAAACAAGTGATTATGAAGACGGCGAGAAAGAGATAGACATTCAAAGCATTCATGAAATGAGAAATGATTCACGGTTGAAAGAGAACTTCTTTCCTTGCAGAATGGAAGAAAATGATAGCTCGTCCAGTGGTGAGGCTAAACAACTTAATATGGATGTGTTTCGGTGTTGCAGATAGATTTAAACAGATATCAGTGGTTGCTACATGAGAATACATGGCATCTCAATCAAAACCTTCGGGTATTGTTAGTACACGTGATCACCCAAGCCAATTATGAAAAGGCTTTGAAAAGATTTGCATATATTAAAAATGAATACACTGAAATATGCGAGGTTATGAAGGAGATCTATCAGCTAAGGCAGCTAGAAGTGCTTCGGGAGTCACAGATTGTGGGTATGACAACCACCATAAGTTTTCTCGTCTTCTTCAGAATAGATTAAAACTTCGAAGTCATAAGAATTTTGATTTCACTAAGCGTTGCAGGTGGCAACGTTGTTGTAACAACCGAAATTGGGATGCAGATGAAAAGATATTGCTCTTAGACATATGACAAACTATAAGGGATTTGAAATGTGTGTATTACGAAATTGGGCAGAGGTTGCAAACCTTGTTGGCATTAAGACAAAATCTTGATGTGGGTGGTCAAGATCAGGTTTCATTTTTAAAACTGAGCTCTGATACAATATGTAAGGCCTACCTTACATAGCCTCATATAAATAAATACTTTCTAATCTCCTACTGAAATTACTGCAACTTAGATTATAATTTTCTTTCATGATTTTTGTATACCACGAAAATAAAAAAACACCATAATAAAAACAAAACTTAATAAAATACATAGAATGCTTACCTCAACCTCCCAGCCAACTAGGAACAACCTCTCTAGCTCCCTAGCTCTAGGAATCCTTGTGGTTTCGTAGCTCGTAAGCCCAAAATTCCTAGCAACATGAGTGCCCTGTGAGAATTTCCTAAATGTTTTGTTCTCCAAATTTCCCTCCTCCTCCTTACATCATCTCTTGCTGAAATTTCCAATCAAAAAATGAGGCCCCTCTCCAAGTCTTCTCCTCTCTTCCTTATCCTCCTCTCTCAAATCCTTCTCATTAATTTCCCAACAACCTTATCCCCCCATTAATTTCCCAGTAGCCTTAGCCCACCATTAATTACTTCACCCACCTTTTAATAATAAAATAATAAAAGTCTCATTTAATATATTTTAATAATTAATTAAATTTAAATTAAAAACTGTGTCTCATTTAATATATTTTAATAATTAATTAAATTTAAATTAAAAACTGTCATAAAAATTAATCAATTTGGGTTGTTACACAAAGGATGCAATTGAATTATGAAGCCAAAAGAAGACTAGAACTACTTGCAGAAGTAACAAAGATATGATTGCAGAAACTTCACATTTTTATTTTATTTTTGGGTATGTGACCATATGAGTTTTGTTCATGTCATAATAGTTGTGGAAAACATACATTTGATATTGGAGAAAGGCTTCACAAGGGTGACAACATAAACATTTCCTTGACATAGATGCTCTTTTGACTGGTAAATTGTCATACACATCACTTGTGTAGCGAGTCCTCTCTACGCAAATGTTGTAGGAACACATGATTAACACGAATAGTGAGAGATGATTGGCATATGAGTGTTGAAGCAAATATGGGTCCCTAGTTACTTGCTACCACCTGGATCTACACAAATTACAACAAAAGGAGTTTGCTATGTAAATGTTGTAGGTAGCGCTTTCGCAGTAGTAGTTCCAGCTTGCTATGCAAAGGTGGCACAATTTTCAAGAAATGAATAGGATGACTCAAGATGGTTTTCAGATGCACCTGATGACTCATCAACAACAACATATTTAAAATTTTATGAGATCTATGATTTTATAGGATATTTTTTGTTTTTGCATTTAATATGGGCAAACAAATTTACTATTTTTAGTAAAGTTGTTTAGGAGTTCTTCTCTTTCAATGTAACCATATCCACCATTGTAGGCAACAATAATTCGACTCCTAGTAGCCTAGTGTGGCAATAGGCTCTTATATATTTGATCACTTTTGATGTAAAGGGGGCGAGTTGGCAGAAGTATAGATATTTTGATCTTTATTGTAACGTTCTCTAAATATGAAGAAATACAAATGCAGAAGTCCTAAATTTTTTATGAAAAATATTCTAATGGTGGTGGTACGAAGTTTGTATTCTTATCCTTGTATGTACTTCTTGTTTGATTACTTTCGTATTCATTTTACTCTGTTTGAATTGGATAATTAAAGAGTCTAGAATCCATCTAATGGTGCTTTAGACTCAAGTGATTTAAACTATTTTTATCTTCTTAAACTAGGTCATAATTCATCCTTTCATGGTGCTCTGATTCTTTTATATGTTTCTTTTCCTCTTCCACCCTACACAATCAAACTCAAAACTTAAAGTTCATCCCCTAATTTATCCTTTGTTCCTCTAAAAAATGATAGCTACCGGTCATTTTTTTCATTTGTTTTCATGGGTTGACTCCATAGCCCAAGAGATACCATACCTCCTTTCCGACAAACCCTGAAAAAACTACCTCAATCATTTAAACCTAGCCATCAATTCAAAAACAATCTACCTATCAAAGATCAAGTCTCAGAGATAACCCTCTCTATAATGGAAGAGCTAGCTTCCAATTTTAAAGTTGGTTTGTAGGTTACATTTGTATATTGTTTCTTCGGCCCAACAATTTACTCAGTGTTAACAACTGGAAGAGGGGGGCAGATAGAGAGGGAGTGGGTGTGAAAGTCTGAGGCATGTCAAGGTAAGGTATAGCTCTAGGTATTTCCATGCCTTGCGATGTCTAAATATTTCCATGTCTAGGTATTACTATGTATAGGAGTGTGAGGGAGAGAGAAGGAGACAAACAGGGGGGATAGACAGGGAGAGTGAAAGTGAGATAAAGAGGGGGGTAAGGGGGGGGGGCAACAGGCGTAAATGTAGGAGAGGAAGGACAAATATAGAGAAGGAAGGAAATGATTTTTAAGAGTCTGTGTGCGCTTGTTTGAATTCAATTTTTTTGGGTGGAATTGACAAGGTGTATGCTGACTTGGTTGGATCGGACTTAGGTTTAGGGTGACAAACCTAGTGGTTCGGTCTACAAATTCATAAAAAAATCCATTTTTGTGAATACCCCTCTCTATATATGTATTTTTTGTTATTTTCCTATAGGCTATACAATTGAGCTACTAACGAAATTATAGACATAGATCAAGTCGACTATGAAAATTTCAAATATACAATTTTTTTCTTAAATTAGTATTGTTTATTATTTTTAATGTATTTTTGTCTTCACATGTATCGAAATCCTAGAATGCATACATCTCTTATTTCTGCTATAACATTTTCTCGGCTTAACCATTTCTTCAATGAGTTATATGTGGCACAAGATCAGTCCGATACCTACAATTTAAAAAAAAAAATCATTATTTTAAGACTATTTTATCCTACACGAACAAAAGACTTTGTAATTTCAGGCATATGTTGATTTTGATAATTTTAAAAAAAATATAAAATTAATATTAAAAAATTCCAAAAACTACACGACACAACAAGTATACAAGTTTTTGGAATGAAATTTCTTAAATTAGTATTGTTTATTATTTTTAATGTATTTTTGTCTTCACATGTATCAAAATCCTAGAATACATACATCCCTTATTTCTGCTATAACATTTTCTCGGCTTAACCATTTCTTCAATGAGTTATATGTGGCATAAGATGAGTCTGATACCTACAATTTAAAAAAAAAAAATCATTATTTTAAGACTGCTTTAGCCTGCATGAACAAAAGACTTTGTAATTTCAGACATATGTTGACTTTGATAATTTAAAAAATATATAAAATTAATATTAAAAATTTCCAAAAACTACACGACACAACAAGTATACAAGTTTTTGGAATGAAATTCCATCGTTAGAACACTCAATACCTACACGAACAAAATCATATACCTTATATTTTGTTAGAAAAATAAGATACCACTTTTACAAAATATCAAATTTGGCCTAGTTATTTACAATTTCTATGAATAAAAGTTGTATATAATGAAATATAATTCAATTTCCTAAGTTTCATCTTCTTACACCATATTCAAATTCATTGTAAAAGTACCTTGAGTACTCCCTCCAAGTTAAGAGATTGTTTTTTTTCCATATTTTCATTTCCACTAACTCGTCAGGAGAGACCATCATTATCTTTCACTCACCCAAAACTCAAATTTCACATAGTCATAAATAAATTATATAATTAAAAAATATATATTCGGAAAGCTAATTCATTTTACTACATCTCATCTTTTTACACCATATTCAAATTAATTGTCTATGTACATTTAATTATCACTCCAACTCCAAGTAAACAATTGTTGATTTTCAATGTTTGAATTACCACTAAGTCATCAAGAAATACCATCATTAGTGTAATGTACCTCAAATTTTGCTTAATTTTTTTTTTATATTGGACAATAATCTTTAATTTCATTTAATAGATTCGAAGTTAGGAGGAGGTAATATTCAATTCATGTTTATAAATCACTGTGAGGTATCTTGTTCTGACTACCACGCAATGAAATGTTTACATCAGTCTAACTTACTTTGAACAATAAAACTTATATGGGTAATTCTCCATAATTCTATCAAGTCACTTCACTCTCAAACTACTCTCATATATATATAGTAGACTAGACTTAGGAATTATAGTCCAAATTTCTCCTTTAAACATGAGTTTCTATGCTTGCGCATAAGACTACCTCATTTGACCTAGAAATAAAAATCATATACCACATATAAGGTAACGTGGTCAGGATTATACCCCTTAGCAGAATATAAGTGGCTTAATAAAATATGCTTGGCATCATTTGGTATGGTCCAAATCATTAAACATATTTCCTTACGAATTAATCGAGGTCAGTGATCTTCCGGTCACCATTTATATATAGGTTTGGGTAACGAATCCCACACTAATCCTCGTTTAACTATGTCTTAACTAAGCGATGTCTAAATGAAGTATCAATTGAACGGTATGCTAACTGCAATGAAACAGTTGGAGTGAACGAGTTCCAACTAGTCGTGTCACGAAGGGACTATTATTAACTTCACGATTTTCTTGATGTGGGAAGAATGGTTTACTTATCAGAAAGAGTTAAAGCTCTACACCTAATATTAATGTAGGTCCTGTGTGTGCGAGTTCTGATGGTTTTCACCTGACCCTTCCTCCAATCTAGTCATGCCAACTCTGCCCCATCACATGGCCAGACCACCCTTCGTACCCTCAACATTTAATCTATGTAGTTAGAGCTCCTCTTAGGGTTTAGTGGGTTTTCTATTGTCATTGTGAAGTCCTCTGAAATGGATTTGCATATTATTTTCTCAACAGTGAAGGCTGTCGACTTGGAGGACGTTACCCAGTGGAACATACATCATTATTTTCCCTCCATGGTAAGTTTACGATAACACTGTATTCTGGTCATTAAATGAAACTCGAGTTTTCATTATACTGGAAGAACCCTCTTATTGAAAATATTATTTTGATTTTAATTTAAATCTCCTCATTGTCATTATTCCTTGTAAATGTCTGGACTGTTCCTATTCCTAGATAAGTAGATGTTTACTATTGTTTTATTCTCCATCTTTCTGAGAGGTCTCGACATCCCATTCCCTTGTTCTGATTTTTTTAAAGAGTTGCACCTACGTTAGTTCTCGAGTGTGTTTCAATCTTAGGGTTTGGTTATTTGTCTATTATCTTTATTCTTTACGATCCCACTGTTGATATGTGTTGAGGCCTGATGTTGAACTTCTGTGAGGATACATGGGGTTTTTAGTGTGGGGTTGAATGTCCACACTGTGTAATATATATTACATTGCATTTCTTTCTTTCTTTTTATAAGGGTTGAGTCCACCCTTCTATATTTTTCATCTGACCCTGAGCTGGTCTTTGCGAATATAATGCTTCCTTAATGGCTATTGCATTCCTGTCTGGCACAAAATAAAAATGTGACTTCCGTGTTCTCAAACAGTTCGTTAGAAAATACCCTACATCTTGTAATGTTTGAATTTGTAGGACTTCTTGGATTAAGTATGTCTCTTAATGTTATTATCATTGCATGTGGGTAGTATACGCCATTTAAAACCTGGTAAAATCAGTAAGAAGGTTAACTCTCTGTATTTTACATTGATTAAAATTTCCCTCTTCAACATAGTGAGTTGGCTCACAGTAGGTTTTGGTATCAACAGTTCGTATATAATTTTATTCTGTTTGTAATGTTTTCACGCGGCCTTTGGCCCACTCGCACGACATGACTTATCAAATTCGTAATTCAAATGTTAGCACTCTTTTTCATTTCATTTTTTTAATGAAATTGATTATACATTTTGGTACAATCACTAATGACGGGACCCTATTGATGCGAGGGTAGCCATCAGGCAGTCCTTGGACCACCCTCCCCTTATCCTGTAATGTCTATCCCACCAGAATGCAACAAGGAAAAGGACATTGGGTCTCCAAGTCATAAGTTAAGTGCCACTATGGAATAAACTATTACTATCAATTATCATTAGATTGAAAGTTTCATTTGCCTTACTTTCGTATATTTTACTAATGTTTAAACTGGTAATTCTTTGCAGATATATTGACCGCGCATGATTCCAGATGTTGATTCCTATCTGTGCACAAAAGATATTCGGGTTCTATGCACAATAGCTCTCAGGATTAGCTTTCTAGGTTCTAGAAATGAGGGCCATGGTTCCATCCCATTTTTATCATTATTATGTGAAGTTCCATCCCAATTTTTGTATCGATTGGTTAAAGAGTAATCATATTCTCATGTTGATATCTCCCTGTTGGAAGAGAACGCAATAATTGCATAAGTTTGGACACACTTGGAATTTTGGTCTGAGGATTTGTATAACAACTTTAAGTTTTAAATCACATGATTTTTCCCCTTGTATACTTGTATTTGAAATCCAAAGGTTTAAACACATGATTTTTCCCCTTGTATACTTGTATTTGAAATCCAAAGGTTTAAAGAGAATTTAACTCTAGTATTAATGGTACTGTGTTCTTTATTTTACCTAGATTGTTTATACAAAAGGCATATCAACCTACATACTTCCATAAAGTATGTTCCCCAAATTATGTTTTGTTACTTATGTATTATTATGTTTAGAAGCTTTGTTACAGTCAATAGAACTATCATTTCTTTTATTTTAGTACTATCTGATTCACACCAAGATTGAAATGATTTAACATTTGTTAATAAATCTATCATATTTCAAACTTATCAAAAGTGTATATACATTAAAGGGTTTCGTATTTCCATTTCCCTGAATTCATTGGGCTTTCGCCCCTCTAGCATCTCGTTTTCAGAACCTCTTTTGCATTAAAAGATTCGATTCATTTTTCTTTATTCCCTATTTATCTTTTCCAGAAATCCTATTAAGACTAATTACACTGTTCGTCTTCCATTATATTTTAACACTTGTTGGATTTGAAAATCGGAAAACCTACAATCCTGCATGTATGAAATTAACTTACAAATTTTTGGAAACTTATATTCCTTCAATTCAAATTTTAACGAAGTCGAAATACAATATTAAACATATGTACAGGTATTAGGTATACATAATTATATATAATATATATATAATCCTATACAAATATTTATTTTTGCCATGCATCGATATTATAGTAATGCTATTACTCTGTATAGCTCATTACAGGAATATGTGAATATATAATTATTTCGTTCTTGTATACCCTTCAACATTTCCTAAGTCATAAATGTAGTAAAAGACTCCTTTGAATTGAAAACACATGATTCATACTATCTAAAAATGGAATTGGTCTGATTCTATTTACACTGTAAGTATGCTAGTGTATCCACAAAATTCTAATTCTACTCATAATTAGCATATATATATATATATATATATATATATATAT
>CBVK0100692877.1:0-11043 GCA_900067695.1 Picea abies
TCTGGTGATGATACCAAGGAAAGGTCGAATTAGCATGGTGATGATCCCAATGCAACATCTAAACTCAACTCAACTAGTCAAACTGAAGTGTCAACTGAAAGAGAATATTATACAGGTGGAATATTCTACCCTAAAATATAGGAGACTGGATAATGACTAATTATGAATAATAAACAAGGAAAAACCTTAGGAAAAAGAAATTGTAGGTGTGTGTGAAGTAACTCCAACAATCTCTTCAAAGACTGTCCCCTTAATGCCCCAGCACGACAAGCATAAGAAGAAAAATCAAAGGATGGATTCACGCAAATCACACACCGTAAAAGATAGCCATCAAAGAAACCAAATTGGGTTTTTAACAAGAAGATCCCAACCAATAATTATTTGCATGCTCTAAATGACCTATCAGATGCAGAAGAAGCGAAAAATCCCCCATATTCAAGGCCATCCAAGCAGTAATAAGGGTAAATCCAAGCAATCTATTGAACCAGTGCTTGAGAAAATCGTCACCCCCCACACCACTGATCAGGAAGTAGCCAACAGAACCCCATAAGTTGAGGGGGACTCAATAATGCAGATGGAGGAGCACAACCTCGATGACATAGATCTGAAAAAACTGGAGGACGCTTTCAACAAGAATGAATTGCAATCTATCTTGGTTAAGCAACTAAGCAAAGTTCACAAAGTTTTTATAGATTCCTCCGTCGGAGCAACCTCGAGACTGAGGATAATCTCAAATCCAGTTCCAACCCCAAGACGCACACCCAAAGAAAATAGGAGAAGGGGAAGTAAAACAGCACAACAATTGATCAAAGAGGTATGTCGCTTCATGATTAACTCATGACATGTCCAATTCCTGACTGAGGGATTCTTCTCACCCCCACCAAACTCCTCATGATGAAAATCATCACCTGATATATAAGAGGCCTAAATAGAAGATCCAAGTAGAGGACTCTTAGAAACAGTATAATGGAAGAGAATCTGGACATATTCTACTATGGGAAACAAAATGTGCAGGAGATGTAGCAGATGAAGTCTTTAGACGCTTTTGGAGGCACATACAATTTATCTTCAATGACTCCAAAGGTGCATCAAGTGAGTTAGAAATACTTTGGAACCCAGCCACTGTAATTTTGGACCAACCTTTCTCCACACTAGACACAATCTTAGCACATTATCGTGCATTAGGATCCAACAAAGGGGGAATAATTACCAATTCTTATGGACCCCAAAATCACCCAGAAAAGGACCTTTTTCTAAGAATCCTCTCCTCATTGGGTGGTCTAATAGGACATAAGTGATGGATCATCGGAGGAGACCTCAACATCATCCTCACATTGGAATAAAAACGAGGGGGCATTCATTGGCTAGATTAGGATAGTGGTAAGCTTCAAAACCTGATAGATAATATCCATATAATTGACATAGAAACTAGGAATGGTATCTTCACTTGGTCAAATAGTCGATCTGGTGCCCAGAATGTTGCTTGCAGACTGGATTTTTTTTAGTTTCTGAAACCTTAATGCTCGAAGGACCCTCCCTAGAAGCGAATATCCTCCCAAAATCAGGCTCAGATCACTAGTCGGTTCAACTCTGGATCGACACAATTGCCACCCCCAAATACAAATCTTTTCGATTCGAAAAGTTCTGGCTAACCAATCTTGACTTCTCAGAGTTATCCAAATCTTGGTGGGCGAATGCAGAAATCTTTCAAGGTTCTCGAATATATGATTCCAACAAAGGCTGAAAATTTTCAAACAATGACTTAGAGACTAGAATAAAAATGTATTTGAGAACATCTTCTAGGAAAAAAAATCCCTAGAGAAACGCTTGGAAGAAATATAGCAAGAGACCATTTTGCAAGGCCACTCAGACGAGAAATGTCAGGAAGAGTAAATACTCAAAGGAAAACTTGAGGAAAGGAAAACACAGGAGGAGATACTCTAGAAACAAATATCCAGAGTGCAATGACTTAAAGAAGGGGAAAGAAACACAAAATTCTTCCATCGATCCATGATGCACCGGCGCCACATCAACCGCATTACAACACTGGAAGATGAACAGGGCAACACCATCATGGATCATGAAGGAATAGAAGTTGAGCTAGTTCGCTACTACACGGAAATTCGATAAGAACCACCAATATACAGAACCCCAACTATCTCAAGAATTACTCAACATATTCCTAAGCTTATCACCCTAGAACAAAACCAGGCTCTGAACAGACCGATCACACAAGAGGAGGTGGATCATGATGTTAAGGAGATGCCATAGGGAAAGGCACCAGGACCGGATGGCTTCACAACCAATTTATTCCATTTTTTTTGGTCAATGATAAGAGAATAAGTCTAGAAAGTTGTTGAGGAATCCAAAACCTTTGGGAAAGTCCTCTCAGCTCTCAACACCACCTTCCTTACTCTCATTCCTAAGGAAGAATGAATCACTCATCCTAAGAAATTCCAACCCATATCCATGTGCAATGTCATCTACAAAATCATCACCCTCCATCTCAAACCCATCCTTCCCTTCATCATCTCTAAAGTGAAATTTGGTTATATAGAGGGGCGCTAAATCTTGGGCAGTGTCTTCTTGGCCCATGAAGTTATACACTCTCTAAATACTACACACACTCCAGGTATGCTCATCAAATTAGATCTCTCTAAGGCTTTTGATTGTCTCAATTGGAATTATATGCGCTCCCATCTGGTTGCATTTGGCTTCAGCCAAAACTGGATCAACTGGATTTTGAAGCTTACTTCCTCTTCCTTCTTCTCTATACTGGTCAATGGTGTACTCTCTCATCCTTTCTCTCCTTCTCGAGGGATTCATCAAGGGGAACCTTTGTCCCCCTTTCTCTTTTTCACAATGGCAGAAGTTTTGGAGCGTTATATCAAAGCCTCAATTGACAATGAATCACTCAAAGGGCTCCCTCTTCACGGCCTGCAACCCAATGCCTCTCATAGCCAATTTGTGGATGACACCCTACTAATGAACTCTTCTTCTACATAGGTAGGAAACAAGCTCAAGACCATTCTCAATGACTTATGTGAAGCACCTGGAACCACCTTTAATTTGAGTAAGTCCCATCTTTTCTTCTTCAATACTCCCCATGCGATCCAGCGTCACATCTCTCGACTCCTGGGCATTCCAAGAATCTCCCTTCCATCCAAATACCTTGGCATCCCCCTTTCTGAAGCTGCAGTTTGCAACATCTCTTGGGATGCCTTATTGTCTTCCCTCTCAAATCGCTTGGGCAAATGGACCTTCAGATCCCTAAACATTGCAGCAAGATTTCTCCTCATAAATTCGATTCTTCAAGCTATCTCTGCCTATCTTTTCTCAGTTCTGGTAGCCCCACAGTTGGTCATCAAAACCATATGAAACCTACATAGAAACTTCCTTTGGCATGGGCATGACCCTGGAAAGAAATGAGTGATGGTCATCTGGAAGAAAGTATGTAAACAAAAATCTAAGGAAGGACTCAGCCTCAGGGATCCAGGGAAATTAAACAACATTATGAGGGCTAAAATCTGGTGGTGTTGGCTCAAATACCCAACAAAAATCTGGGCCAAAATATGGAATCAAAAATATGCTCCATACACCAATACTTCTCGATTTATCACATTCAATGACTAGATCCAAGGCTCTAACATCTAGAACGTCACATGGTGCAATCGGCCTCTCATACAGGAGCATGCTTTCTGGGAAATATGGGATGGACAAAAAGTGTTATTTTGGACAGACTCTTGGCAACATCTCCCTCCTTTGAACGCTATGGACAGCATGTGCCCCCTCAAGAAAAATTCCATAAATATATTATCTTAAAGTAGTTGACCTTTGGCTTAATGATACTCGCCACCCCCTTTGGAGGACCTGGAAAACGCTACCCCATGAACTGCACATTCCTGAAGACAGTAACATTCAACCTTAGCTCAATATCGTTGCACAAAGGAAAATTCACATCAGAAACGGATCATAGATTCTTATCTGGGGACACTCCCCCTTGGGCATGTTCACATTTCGAGAAGCCTAAATCCTTCAGGATCATTTCCACACTCTACCTACTGACACTATATGGAAAACTATATGGAAGTCAAAACTATAGCCAAAGGTTTCCACCTTCCTTTGGCTTATGGTTCAAAACTGAATCCTCACCTAGGACAATCTCCAGAAGAGTGGTTTTATAGGACCCTCTATATGCCATCTTTGTTACCAAAAGGAAGAATCAACAGAGCGTTTATTAAATCAATGTTCTATCAGTGGGAAGATTTGGGATCAAGCTTCTCAAATAATGTTACAATCCAACATAGCCAGAGACAATATCATACAAACCATTGAGAACTGGGGAAATGGAGCATTCATCAACCCAATCCTAAATAGGATTTGGCAGCTATTACCAGGCTTCATTGTTTGGAATAAATAGGATTTGGCAGCTATTACCAGGCTTCATTGTTTGGAAAATATGGAAAGAGAAAAACATATGCATTTTCCATTCCAAATCTGCCCCCCCAGATTACATCTGCTCTCACATCTATGGAAATGTAAAGGAAACCATAAGAGCCCAACTTTGGAAACATGAAAACCTCACTGTAAATCCCCAATAATCTCTAATCCTTTCAAATTGGAACCTCAACCTACCTTTCGCCTCACCCAACACTCCTCTTCGCTCCTCGTCCCTATCACCCAGCCCTACTTCTTGGCATTGCCCCCCTATAGGATTTGTTAAACTAAATTTTGATAGCACCTCGAAAGGAAACCCTAGACCCTCAGGTTTTGGAGTTGTCCTTAGAAACAGAGTTAGGCAGATCATGTACATATTTGCAGGGCACCTAGGCCATGATACCAACAATTCTACAGAAATTTGGGGCCTCATCCATGGGATCCAAATTGCCACTAGCCTAAATCTAAACCATCTAATATTTGAAGGGGATTCTAAAGTAGTCATTGAGCTTGCCACCAAGCTCATCAATGGCTTTGATCCATATAAAGTATCTCCAATTTGGCACCTGCTTTACCCCCTTGAAACCCTTTATTCTCTCCTATGTCCCACTCTCACCCTTACTCCTTCTCATGTGAGAAGAGAGGCAAATAAAGTTGCTAACAAACTTTCTAATGAGGGGGTCTCAATCCAAGCATTGGATATCCTATTTGAAGCCCATAAATCCCTTACTCCACCTCTGCTAACCCATTGCAAGGAGATTGCACTCAGAGACTCCCCCCTAGATGGGGTGACAGTTGGTGACCATGCATAATTGGGAGTTAATATCCCCGGTCGCCATCCCCCCTCCATCCATTTCACATGAATTGCCTGCAAGTGAGGGAGACATTGGTGTGCCTGCCTAGGAATATTGAATTAATGGCACCCTCAATGCATGAGTTGGAACAGGCCAAGCCTGGTACGATCTGCCATTATGTTGTCCACTTAGCTTTAATGGATATTTTACATATTGAGGAAGTGGAAAATATGAAGGAAAGATCTGACATTCATTTCATTGTTTTGTTTATTGTTCAGGGGTCTCTCTCATATTCCACTTCTTCCTCCTTTGTGTGTCCCCTCCCCTTCCCGTCTGCTCTCTCTGTCCCAGCCTTCCCAATGCCTAGAGAAAGGGGAAAACTCAACAGAGGACCGACCTATTATAGTTTTGTTGCTTTTCATTGTCGTCCTAGACCTCCAGCTGAACCTGTTCTGCCTCCCATGGCTCAATACCACCCTGTTGATACCCGTCATTTTTCTTCACCTAGATCTTCCCATAATTGGGTGGAGAATGACCAGCCCATGGAAATTATGGAGGAAGAAATCCCCTGGGACCCTTCTCTGGCACCCCTGGACTCTACTCTCTTCTCTTCTTCAGACATTTTGGAGCCGCCCCTTTCTTTTAGTCACCCTCCCCTGGTAGACGACTCGGTAGCAGACTTGGGTGGCTACCCTATTGAGGAAGAAATTCCCACCGAAGTTCATCATGAAGACACTTTGGAAACAGAGACAGGTGGTGGCCTCATTGAGGAAGAACTTCCCACTGAAATTCAACAGGAAGACGCTTTGGAAATAGACACATGTGGTTACCCCATTAAGGAAGAACTCCCCCCTGAAGTTCATCAGAAGATGTGGCTCAGCCTACAAGTGACTCTCCACCAAAGGAAGCTTATGTTCCAGCATCGCCTAGATCGTGGTGCCTCTCTCAGGAACATCTGCAATTAATCTTTGATATGTGACGGGATGTTGAGGAGCATATTCACCGTCAATCGACACTTTCTCAGCACCTATATGTTTTGTTCGATGCCCTATCAAGCGAGCCAGGGAAGAGCAGATGCCCAACATGCTGCCATCCCTTCATGTTATCTCTACGACCAACTGAGGATGAGGGAGATACGGGTTCGCCTAAAGTTTAATTTCCTTTTCTTTTATTTTATTTTTCACTTTAGAATGTTTAGAACATCCATGTTTGTAGATAAATTATTAAGAAGTATGGAAATTCTCCCTATATCAAACTGAAACATGCATTTGGAAATTTTCCACCTGGCCTGGTTTCCACTTGTATGACAGGACAGGTGGCAAGTTTTTGTTGTGTATACTATTTTGAAAGATTTTTATGGTAATACAAAATTTTGCTTACAAAAAAATAATACATATCTATTGTGATTCTCCTTGGGTACCTCCCTAAGTACCCCATATTATTTCCATAGCTACACTACATGTAATGTTCTGGTTTTATCCCTTTGGAAATCTTAAACTTGATTTTGTATATGTTGTAATTATTTTTTTCATTGCTATGTTTGCTTCATGCCATGAGGTAGACTTACCACAACCATTATGAAATCTTACAAACATAATCATTTTGAAATCAATAAAAAGTTCCAAAACTCACTCAGAATAAGTACCTAAAGGGGTTATGATACCACCAAAGGGAAAAGATAAAGGGGTCCAAGAGAATGATTTTATAGCTCACTACCTATGTTTCCTATGTCTACATGTCCTACCCACCTTGGCATTACCACAATCCTTCACCACTTTACAATGTTGAGCCTAACCTATAGTCTAATTTGAGATAGGAGAAGTGAACTTAACCATTTCCAAAATCTAGGCAGCCACCTCCTACATTTTGGGAAATTCGTCCTCCACAAAAAGAAGTTGATTTAGGATTGTTACTTGCCATCTTTCACTCATGCAAAGAAGGAAAAATTCAAATGGGAGGAGAGAGATATTTTTTTAGAAGAGAGAAGAGAGGAAAACAAAGTTTTTGCTTGGAAAAAGAATGTTGTCATACGATGGGATGGAGTGGCCATGAAAGGAAGCCATTATAACCTTAAGAGCAGCTACGAACTAAGAAAAATTATGTTGGAGTTAATAGACACCAACTTAGACCTTTCTATTCCCACACTGAAGAGCACTAGGGGGAGAGACTTCTGAGGTACTATTGAACAAAGAAGGAAGAATTCTCCTTGTGTTGTGTGGGTTAGGTATTGTGGCTACCAAATAGTTGTTTTGTTTACAAGAACTCAATAGTGGGATACTTGGCTAATTTTATTCTTGCTCCTGATATGGAAATATTGCCTTGAGAATTATGCATTATTCTTCTTCACCCTGGTGGTCTCATAGCCTAGCTATGGGGTGGTGTCCATAAAGGACTACGTACAATTGGGTAGAAAATTTTATGTCTTAATGAGTTGCTTGGTATTTAGTCTTCAAAGCATATGAGCACTTCATCTTTTCTCTAGAAGTTTCTCATTATTTTTGGTATAAAAAATATTTTACTTCTGAATAATTGCAATTAATTCTTATAGGCCTATACAATTGTGATTGAAAACTATTTGTAAGAAAATATATGTTTTTCTTCAGAAGTACCACTAGGTATGCTTGTAGCTCATATACGATATAGGGTACTTTGATTCATATGTATATTGGGTTTGTCTATGTAATGTAAGGTTCACCGACATATGATTTTATTCAATTTTATTCAATTACTCCACGACTTAACAACAATAATAATAATTAGAAGAATGTTAATGCAAAGTGAGTTTATCTGTTTGTTAAATCTTGGCATGAAAGTTTGTCAATTTAAAGGGTCTTGTTGTGAAGGAGATGAACGATTTTAGTTTCTTTACAGAGTACATTCCTTATGACACGTTTATAAAACCCTTGTTCCATTGTAAGTTGTTTGTGTCATTTGGTACATAAATTGGCATGATAACATCATAAAATCAACACCATAATAAAATATGGAAGAACCAAACTTCGATTTTAAATGTAGCTTCATTTATGGAGGTATAATGTTTTACTTCATTATAGGATAAGAGAAAACCAACATGGTCATATATTGGCACAACATTTTGAATCGATAGAAGAACCAAACTTCAATTTTAAATGTAGCTTCATTTATGGAGCTAGAATGTTTTACTTCATTATAAGATAAGACAAAACCAACATGGTCCATATATTGGTACAACATTTTGAATCGATAATGTTACAACTCCTCTCTAGTAAAGATATTTTGTAATCATAAGTGAAAATGCCTTTAGAACTATTTGTAATCAAGATGTCAACAAGTTATAGAACAATTCAATATTTTATATTGTTCTAGAAACAAATAAGTTCAAAACAAGTCAAGAATATATGAAATAATTCAGATAGAAATCTCATGTTAGTGGATCAAACGAAGCAACACATATCAAAGCTTATTATATTATATCGTGGGATATCCCTAAGAGTTATGAAATGTCAGAGTTATGTAATGTCAGAGTTATGCAATGTTAACTTTTGTGTGTGAACCTATATTCATATATGATCTTAAAACACAGGTCCCATGGAGGGAAATTTCAAGAGATCCAAGGGCTCTATGAAAGCAAGAAACTTGTAGGAAACAATGCCTGAGCTTTCCAAAACTTTGTTTTTCCCAATATTCTTAATTTAGGTTGGAAACAATGTGCATGGTTTGTGTGTTAATTGAGGTTGGAAACAATGTGCATGGTTTGTGTGTTCCTTCATGTAGAGTATGTTTGTATTATATACTTATTTCATTTCATTTCACCATATGAACGACCTACAATTATAATTTTATATTTACTATCTTGAATCATGCTATGTTATATTTTTTTTTATGTAAATGAAAGGGCATAACATGTTCTGTGTATCAAAACTAAGCTTGAGGTGGATTGGTCTACCTTATGTGAGTATTCACAATGCGATTCAATATGTCAATATGTTTAAGAGAGTAGATGACTTAATTCCACTGTAGCTTAGAACTTATATTAAGTACTCAGCATATGAGTAAACCAAAATTTATATTAATTTGTTTCCAGGTATGGTATTTAAAAGGTACATGTTCATATTTAAATTTTGCTTATAGAGTTATAGGGGCAACAAATAGTTTTGATGTAAGTTTTTGGTATTCCTAGAAGCATTGTGTTTCTATGAGTCTCCATTAACCTATAGATGTCATGCAGTGTAATACATGTAGGCGTGCATTCTTGTTGCAAGTAGGCATGGTGTGTTGATGATTATATGAGTTTGTTATTTTACGAAGTTTGAGGGATGAAATGAATGTACAAGAAGAAACATCTTCAACTCTAGTCACTTATAAACTTGCCAATCGGTCATGGTGTTAGTAAAGTGACAACTAATTACCCTTGTTTCAAGCATTGTGTCTTAGAGTGGGCCCAAATCTCCATTCTATTTGAACATGTCAACTCTAATAGATTATGGGTTTTATGTGATAATTGATGATGTTCTTATTTTTATAGACTGAGGCATATGTAATTTTTCTGATGTTATTTCAGTATCGTCGGACCTATAACAACTTTATTTGTTTTTTAGCATGTATACATCAGATCAGTGACAATGATGTGGATAGTATGTGACAATTTGCAGTAGCTTGATTGAGTATTTATGGCATATATATTTATGTTTGTTTATATTCTATAGTTGCACTTGTTTATTTACATGCTCAATTTTTGGTATTTTCATAATAATGATGATGGTGTCCTTATCAATATGGGTACATTACTTGATGATATACTAATATACAAAAAATCCTTCAAAGAGCATGTACAACATTTTGACATGGTCTTAAAACTATTGGATGAGAAACAACTATATGCAAATCCTTCGAAGTGTGTTTTTGGGGTGCAAGAAGTGGAATATTTGGGTCATATTGTATCTCATGAGAGAGTCAAAGTGAATGTTAAAAAAATTAAAGGTATGATGGAATGGCCAATTCCTAAAACCTTGAATAATCTTAGAGGATTCTTAGGATTGGTGAGCTATTACAACAATTTTGTTAGGAACTATGGTCAAAGAGCATCACCTCTAACAACATTATTGAAAAGGGATCCATTTTATTGGACTCAAGAGGCAACCCAAGCTTTTGAAAAACTTGAGGAGTTGATTTGTAGAACTACTAGCCTTACCACACTTACCTTCACAAAAACCTTTATAGTAAAGTGTGATGCCATGGGGCATGGAATTGGTGTAGTTTTAATGTAATAAGGAAGGCCAATTGCCTCTAAAAGCCACCAAATTAAAGGAAAGAACTTACTAAAACACATTTATGAGAAGGAAATTCTAGCCATGTTTCATGTAACTAAGTAATGGTGTCCTTACTGTGAAAATTCCAGGTCCTATCAGCTTGCCTTCTTGGTCTATCTTTGACCAAAGAAAGGCTCTAAGTTTCTTCTAGCAGGTAAAGTATTTTCTGTTGTTTTATAACAGCCAACAGTCCAAAAGTATTTTGTTGATTTGTTACGATTATATTCTCGATTTTGGGTGCTCTAGCATGTCGTTTTCGTCACCAGAAATAAGTACATGCATCTCAAAATAACCATAACACACCTAAACATTGTTTACTGTTGAATACGAACAGATCTAAGAAACTAAATCATGCATTGGTAGACACAGGTATTTTTGGTCAACATGACCCTGGATAAACCACCCCGCCCCCCGGGAAAACAAGTTTGGAATATGTGTGTATATATGAGGAAAGCAGAAGAAGGTTTACAGTAAATACAATATATGAAAGAACCTGATACAATAGCAACTCCAACTGAGCTGAT
>CBVK0100692878.1:0-11043 GCA_900067695.1 Picea abies
CATCCTATCATATGACACCACATAGAGAATGGTTCTACAAATATGAAAAATATTAAGGAGAATATTTTTTCTTGGGGGACAAATTGACAACCAAAATTGATGAACAAGGAAGAGTTTGATTTATACTGCATGATGGGAGGAGTAGAACCCTTGAAGGTGTGCTACACATTCTAGGTTTGGAAAGAAACTTGATAATTGTTATAAAGATGAGTGATGCAGGGGTTCACACTCTATTTCATAAGGATCCATGCAATATGGTTAGAGGTGAGATGGTCTCAATTAAAGGAGTTAGGATTGGAACCCTATACAATTATTAAGGAGTGTTCATTTGAATGTATGCAACAACATCATTTTTCTTGAATTTGACTCGAATCAAATCGAATTGAGTTGAGTCAACTCAAAACGAATCGACAAGTCATTATAAATTCGACCTAGGCATGCTATGGTACGAGAGGATGGGACCTATTGGAGAAAAAGAACTTCGAGTTATGCATAAAAATGTATGGTCAAATATTTTCCTGAATCTAATTTAGAATTTTGTTTGTGAACATCATATATATGGAAAACCAATTTGGGTGAGGTTCCCATATGGAGAGATAAGGTCTAAGGGGATTCTATATTTGGTTCATAGTGATGTGTTTGGCCCTGTTTAGGTGCCTTTACATGGTGGATCTATGTTATATGTCTGCTTCATAGATGATATTTCCTAGAATAAATGGATATATTTCCTGAGGAAGAAAGAAGACATTTTCTATAAATTCAATGAGTTTAAATATCTTGTAGAAAAACAAACATATAAGAATATTAAGGTGTTGGAAAATGACAATGGTGGTGAATTTTGTGGAAAGGAATTTGATCAGTTCTGGAAGAAATGTGGCATAGCATGCCAAAATTCGAAACCATATACCCCACAACAAAATGGAGTTTCTAAAAGAATTAACAAAACATTGATGGATAAGCCAAGTAGCATGCTTAGTGGTGTTGGGATCACACATGAATTCTGAGTAGAGGTAGTCGATACTGCAAAAAATCTAGTGAATATGTCTCCTTTGTTGGCACTATTCAACGTGACTCCACATGAGGTATGGTATGGTAATAATCCTTCGGTTTCATATCTCAAAGTATTTGGTTGTGATGCATTTGTCCATGTTCCCAAGGAAAAGAGGAGAAATTTGGACAAGAAGGCAGTCAAGTGTATTTTCATCGAATACAAAGAAGTAATGAAAAGATATCAGCTTTGTGATCCTACATCAAGGAAAACAATGTATAGTCGATATGTGTTCTTCAGAGAAGTTGGAAGTAAGTTAGAGCCTGAACAAATTTTTCAAATATAGCATAATCCAGAGAAGGCGTGGTTTGAAATGAGGAACGAAGAAGATGATTCAGGTGAGTTGACTAAATTGGAAGAAGAGGTAGAAAAACCAATCCAGGTTTTAAGGAGGTCAGAATGAGTAACTAAACAGGTTGAAAGGTATAGTCCACACGAATTGTTTTTTTCATTCATGTTTATTGCAACCAATCATAATCCAAATTCGGTTGGGAAGTCATTCGAATCAACAAAGAGAAAATGTTGGAAGGATTCCATGGTTGAAGAGATGGAATCCTTGCACAAGAGTGAGACATGGGACTTAGTCTAATTACCTAGTGGAAGAAATATTATTGGTAGGAAATGAGTATTCAAGAAGAAGATTAATGCAACAAGTCAAGTCAAGAAATCCAAAGCTTGAGTGATAGCAAAAGGATATTCCCAAGTCGAAGGAGTCAACTTCGGTGATATTTTCTCTTCTGTCACAAAATTAAGTTTTATTAGAGTACTAATGTCTCTGGCTGCAACATTCGATCTAGAAATAGAACAGATGGATGTAAATATAATGTTCCTACATGGGGACCTAGAAGAATAAATATACATGAAACAACCTGAAGGATTTGTAGTAAATGGAAAGAAATATTTAGTGTGAAAAATGAAAAGATCCCTTTATTTTATAAAGCAATCACCAAGGACGTGGTACCAAATTTTCGACACCTACATCCTTAGTTTGGGGTTTGTGAGAAGAAAAGTTGATCACTATATATCTTCCAAAGAATAAGGTGGGTGTTTCATATATGTATCATTGTATTTCACCGACATGTTGTTGATTGAAAACATGATGAACACAATAAAGGAGGTGAAAAATCATCTATCCTCCAAGTTCAAAATGAAATATCTTTGTGCAACAGAATTCATTATGGGAATGGATATCAAGAGAGATCGAGCAACTAGAGATATCTGGTTGAACTAAAAGAAGTATATTGAAATAGTATTGAAATGTTTCAACATTCAATATTGTAAATCTATGAAGGTTCCAATTCTTGTGGGAGCAAGGATAACTATTGAAAAGTGTCCAAGAATAGAAGAAGAAATAGAGAACATGGCATGTGTTCCCTATGAAAGTGTTTTTGGTAGTATAATGTATGTGATCACATGGACTCTACCAATGTAGTGAGAGTGTTGAGTAGATACATGTCGACACCTAGGAAGGAGCAATGAACAAATTTCAAGGGAGTATTTAGGTATTTATGTGGCACAAAATATTAAGCTATATTCTACCAAGGAAAACCTAGAGATGACAGTGAATTTAATGTACATGGATTTTTCGACACCAACTGGGCTGGAGATCTGTATCAACAAAGTTCGACTAGTGGATATGTGTTCAAAACGTTTAGTGGAGCAAAAAAATAAATGAATAAGTGACAGGAGGTCATATTCTAGTCAACAAAAAAATCTTAATACATGGCAGCCACTCATGGAAGTAAAGAAGTTGTATGGATGTAGAGGCTATGTTCAGGAATCGGGTTTGACCAGAGAGCTATGAAGATAAGCTACGATAGTTAAATAATAATATTTCTTGAAAATAACCCATATTACCATTCTAATACTAAGCACATTGATGTATAATACCATTTCATGAGAGACATGGTGGAAAGAAAGAAGGTGTTGTTGGAGAAAGTAGACTCTTTGACCAAGTCTATGAGTGCTATGAAGTTCTCTTTGTGTAGAGAGGAAATGGGAATTTTTTCCCTGGGTCTGTAAATAAGAATTTAGAGATATATTAGTTTCGAGAAAGAAAAAAAGAAGTGGGAGAATGTTGGTTTGTTATATTCTTTGCAGTGAAATTCTATTAGAAGTGGATCGATTAACAGTTGAAGTCGAAGGAATCGACAACAAGTCGAATCTCAAGGTGGTTTGACTGGGAAACGTTGAATTTCAAGACATCAATAGAAAATAAAAGGTCGAGGTTGCTCGAGAGGGTAAACTCAAATTCAAAGACATCGAAAACAATTCGAAGAGTTCAACCAACAAGAGGTCAATAGGAGGGCTCATGCCAACCGACTGAAGATTGAATAAAGGTCGACTAGTAGTTGACTGGTAATCTGACTTGGTAGTTGACTTTGAATCTTGAGATTTACAAGATTTGTATCTAATGATATGCGAGGATGCATAACCATTTTTCGACACTTTTCTTTGAATCTTGAGATTTACAAGATTTGTATCTAATGATATGCGAGGATGCATAACCATTTTTCGACACTTTTCTTTAGGGTTTTTTCTTTCGTAAATCCTATAAAGAAGGTGTGTTGTAATGTTGTAAATAAAAACAATCACTAGCCAATAAGAGAAAGGTTTTTGTTCATGCGGATGCAAGATGAATTTGATACATGGTTGTTATTGTTTAAAGAAATAAGGTATGATGTTGATTGTGTCTTATGTGTATACCAAGGTTAGGCATCTAACCTTTTGTCTTGAATGACTAAGACAACAAGAGAGAAAAATGTTGAAGGAATGTTGGTTTTCCTGTTTGGTTTCCAGGGTAAAACTCTTTGTGTATTGTGTATTTTCTTTGTTATTTACTTTCCTGTTTAAATATTTCTTCATGTCTTATGCTACATTTAGTGTGGAAGTGTTCCTCATTTCCTAACATGTGGCATCAGATCTTGGTTTAAAATTTTTGGATTTGAGCTAAACCTTAGGTTCAGTAAGAGTCGTAATTCAAAAATATTTAAATGTTGTGTTAAAGATTGTCTATTGTGTGTTAGGTGTAGACAAAGGTTAGGCATGTAAACTTTTATTCTGAATGAATAATACAAGAAGACAGGAGTACACTCAAGGAATGTTGGTTTTCTCGTTTGTGTTTCTATGGTAAAATCTCTGTGTACTATGTGCTTGATTTGTCATTTACTTTCTTGTTTAAATATGTTTTCCTCTCTTCTACTAGTTTTAGTGTTGAAGTGTTCCCCATTTACTAACATTTTGTACCAATAATTTTTTTTTCCTTAGGTCCTGGAACCAATTCACATGTCTCATTCTTATCTATTTGATTCAATTCTTCCTCCATGGTCTTCATACAATTTTCATCATTACTAACTTCCTCAAATATTCTTGTTTCAAATATGTATAGTAGTGCTAGATATCTATGTTTTGATGTACATGCTTGTTTTCTTTCTATGGTTTCTATTTCTTCATTTTTATCTCCAATAATTTGTTCTAGTGGACGATTCTTGTGAACATGATGCTTAGGTGTACTAGAAGGTATCTGAAGATATTATTGATTGTTTTATTCTTGTTCTGCTTCTGGTTGCTTCTCTTCTTCTTCTTCTTATTCTTTTAGTTCTTCTACAACTTCCTGCTCTTTTGAATTTATGCTTTATTCTTTGGTTTTGAGCATATTTATTTCATCAATATGTGCATTCATACTTTCCATTATTATGTTGAGTCTTAGGTTGTAGCAATTGTAATATTTTTTTTTCTTAAGTATCCAAACAATATGCATGTATCAACTCTAGAGTCAAATTTTTCAATCTTGTTATATTCTCTTTTTATGTAGCAATTTCTTCCAACAACTCTAAAGTTCGTGACGTTCAATGGTATTCCCTTCCATAGCTCATATAGATTCATGTCACTATTAGATATAAGAATTCCTTCATTCAATATATGAACGAATGTATGTACTACTTCTATCTGAAAGATATTACTCAACTTGGAATATTTCAAAATGGTTATGGTTGTCTCCTATACAATTCTCCTCTTCCTTTCAATGACTCCATTTTTTTGAGGTGTCCTAGATGCTAAGCATTTCCTTTTTATTCCATGATATTCTCAAAAGTCCATGAATTATTTTGATGTGAAATTTCCTCCATTATTTGATCTCAAGAACTTGATTTTCAAATCAGTCTCATATTCAACCATCTCTTTCAATATCCTAAAACATTTGAATGCCTCTGAATTTTTTTGGAGAAAACAAAATGTGATCATTCTTGTAAAATCATGAATAAGTATCATGAAGTATTTTCTACCATTCAACCATTTGTTTCTGAACGATCTTCATAGATCAGTGTGTACAACCTCCAATGGTTTAGTTGTATATTATTATTTTTTTCTAAACTCGGTTCTTGTTTGTTTTCCATGTAGACAATGCTTGTGCATAATATTAAGTAGCTTTGAAGTTTTAGGCATTTCTCTTACCACTTCCTTTTTTTTATTTTGACAAGATTGTCAACGTTCATATGCCCTGTTCTTGTGTGCCAAAGCCAACTTTCATTTTCCCTTCCCAAGAAACATATTTCCTTTCTAATCTCGTTTAAGATGTATATGTTGTTTGGAGTTCTTATTGTTTTTGCCACCAAATTTCCTAATCCTTCTTTCCTTATCTCACATTTCTTTGATTCGAATAGAAGTGTATGTCCCTGGTCACACATTTGATTCACACTTAGCATATTATGCTTCATATTTTCGACAAGTAGGACATTTTATTCCATGGCATCTGTACTTCCAATATTGATTTTGCTTTTTTCTATAATTTTGGCTAAGTTATCATTTCCAAAAGAAATTAATCCATCTCTTTATTTCTTTAGAGTTACAAACTTATCCTTGTCACATGTCATATACTTTGAAAAACCATTGTTAACATACCAATCACTTTTTCTTCTTTGGAATTGTAGAGCAATTGAATGTTCAATTTATCTTTCTTCTTTTTCCATATCCATGATGGTTCATAAATTTTGAAATATTTCTTTGGTTTCTTTGGAGGAATAATAAATATGCAATATTTCCTGTGTCTGAAATTGTTGCATTTATAACATTCTACTTCATTATTTAATCAGTCAAAATTGTTATAGTTTCATTTATACGCTTCATGAGGATTTTTGAGATGATTAATTCTAGAGAAGACTTCATAGTTGCTTCTATTCTTAAGATAGGCTCTATAGTTTATAGCTTTGTGCGCAAAATTGTTTGAGGAATAACAAAAAAAGAAAAATGTTTTTTTTTACCTAAGTGTGGGAGGTATTCGAAATCGTGTTCATATTTTGTAATCTTCTTCTTGAATTCTTTCCATTATTAGTTGTTGATTCTTATTTCTAGATCTTTTAGCTGGTGCAATTCCTCTATAATCCTATTCTTGATTTCTCTCTATTTTATTAATGTTCTCCTCTGAACGCTTGTATTCTTCCTTCTTTATGGTCTCTTTGATGAATTATGCATAACTCCTTTGTTCTTCTTTTCTTTCATCATGGAGCTAAAATCAGTCTCATTATGCGTTTTTTTGTATCCTAGTCCAGAATTTTCATAGTATGACCTTTGAATATTAATGATTTCATCCAACATTTTGGTGTTTTTTTCTTATATCTTTCTTCTGAAGTTCCTTCCTTAGTGAGACTATTTATGCTTCTAGGCTTTCCTTCATTTTCTCCTCTTCTTCCAACTGGTTTTTGACAATTTCTTCAATCCTTTTGGCTTCTTCTACTTGGACCTTTATATTCATAATCATCTGGTGGACTTCTTCCTATTTGAAATTTTGAGAACCCTCCTTTAGCTTGATCAATTCTTCCCTGAGTGACTTGTTTTTCTTCCTTTCGTTTTTTATCTTACTTAAGGATTTGATTAGTTATTCTTCAAGATATTCTTCAACTTCTCCTTCATAATCTTCTTCATCATTTTCAAGTTCCATAAAGAGTACTCTTTTTGAGTCACTATCATCATCCTCATCTGATGAGGAATTTTCTTCTCTTGAGTGGAGACTTTTCTTAAATAATTTATTTTTGTTTCTTTTCTTGTCTAATTTCCTATATTTATGTTCTCTCATAGGAGCTTCTTCTTCATCACTATCTATATTATTATCAAAAGGACATTTAGTAGAAAAATGACCAATTTTACCAAAATTAAAACATTTTAAGGGAATCTTACCTTTGTATTTCCCAGTTCCTCTCTTCAACTTCCATACAAAGTTTTCCATCTCTTCATCTTCATCTCAATCATCATTGCAACTACAATTTGAATTTGAATTTTGATTATTATTCTTTGTCTTCTTGGATGCTTTTAAAGATTCTTCGTTCCTCGTTGGATTATCCTTCTCTATTCTCATTCCATAATTTGTAAGGATTCCATGTAACTTTTCCATACTCAAGATATTATGAGATTCTCTTTATTCTAGGGATGAAATATTAGGATCAAGTATCATTCGAAGAGACCTTAGTACCTTTTGAAAAATTGTTGATTCTTTAATTTCTTCTCATGAGCCTTTAATAACATTCACTATTTCATCAACTCATAAAAAATAAGCTGCAATATATTCATCTCCATTCACCTTCATTTTTTCAAATTCACATCTACAAGTTTTCAGCTTGGCCCCTTTGAGTTTGGCATCTCCTTCATAAATATTTTAATTTTATTCCCAAATATCCTTTGCAGTGATAATGCATAACCTTGACATATATTGGGCCATCTAGGCCACTCAGAATAACATTCAATTCCTTCAAATTATTTTTAGAAAGTTTATTTCCATGTTTATATATTGGGGTTGTGGCATGTGTGTAAAATCCCCCAAAATAAATTATTTTTAAATATGAAATTGCTTAGGAAATTATATTCCATTTTTAGTAAATTTGAAATTGGAAAATTATTTCCATTTATGGCAATTCTGAATTTCAAATTTACTTAATTGTACGTAATGATTATGACTGTTGGGGAGAGATATGATTTGACCCAACTAACTATTTGACTATGACACTTGTATGAAACCAAAATATTTTATATTTATTGTTGATGGAAAAATGGAACAACCATGTTAAAATCAGTTGATCATGACTCCATGAGAGGGGAACATGTTGGAACTACCTTAGGGATGAATGTGACAAGTGGAAAATCAAGAATTTGGCCATTGGAAACCCATAAAAATTAGGGATTTGGAAAGCTGTGAAAATTCCCAAGGGGGGAAAATACCTAGGAAAAAATTACTTTTGATATATAGCATATGAGAGGAGGCAGGATGTTGTCGAGTATGTTGGGGAAAAGAATAATTATCTCTTGTTGTTATGAACATTTCTTACTGAGTGTGAGGCAAGGAGAAGTTGTTGAAACTAAAGGACTATTACTGAGGAGGAGTTCTGAGTTTTCCCTCATGGATTCATGGTCAGGATAGGGGGTGAATGGAGCAAGTAGCATTGGTTGTTCCATTCTAATTTTTGGAGGAACGTGGTTGTTCAATTTGTTGTTTCGATGAACTTGCTCATATATGTCCATATAATATTTTTTTGGTTATATGTCTCTTGATTTAAATGGATGATAGAATACGTCTATACAATGTTGGGTGAATCATTTATGTTGATTTACTTTCTAAACAAGAATTGTTTTGATTTAAATGGTTGAAAGAGTATATCTAGTGTAATGTTGTATGAATTATTGTTGTGGGTTAAACGATGAATGGATGGAAACAACTATAGGATAAACCCCTTCAAGTTTAATTTCATACTTTGAATAAGCCACCAGTAATGGACCTCAAAAATCACCATAAAAAAAAAAAATCCATATCTAATTTTCATTTTGTTTACGCTCAGAATTTAAGAGAAGGTAAGATTTATTTCTGTCCATAAACTAATTATGAAAAGTTCAAAATACTTAAAGGCACATATCTTCATGGCAAGCAACACTCAAAAAAGAGATCACGCTAAAAAAAAAATTGTGTAACAAAAAAAGTTGTGTAACTAGTTTAAAATCTTCCTGTGCAACCAATTCTATAGTTACACAATGACTTATAATGATTATCTATTATCTTTATCCTGTTTGTATCTCAGATGAAGATTCTCCATCGATTCTAGCAGTCCATTCCTTATCATATTAGAGTTGTTCATATAACCAATAACTCCTACCATGTTCCTACATTTTTGTGAAAGACAAAGTTCAAACGGGTTTCAACGATTTTCCAATGCCGAACACACAAAACAAAGGGGCCACACTGTTTGCCAAAAATGTGAAGAAAAAATACTGGAAGACTGTGGCCTCACTACTTCAGGATTTCAGGGTTTAGAAACCTACGACTTGAAAAAAAAATCCAAAACATCAAAACGCAAAAAAAATCCGAATCGCAAAAAAGAAAGGTGGAACCTGTACTTCAGGGTTTTGGGGTTCAAGATTTCATGAGTACAGTAGCCAACATAATACAAAAAATCCTGAAATTGTGAAAAGTGACTAGCACTTTGAGATTTTGGAGGTCGGGGTTTCGTGAGTATAGAAACCAACATCATCACACGACAACTCCCGATATTGTGAAAAGTGACCAAAACTTCGGGATTTCGTGAGTACAAGGACAGACATCAACACACGACAACTTCCAAAATTGTGAAAAGTGACCCACATCTCAGGATTTCAGAGTTTTGGATTTCACGAGTACAAGGCCAAACATCAACACACATCAACTTCTGAAATTTCGAAAAGTGATCACCATCTCAGTATTTCAGAGTTCAAGATTTCATGAGTACAAAGCCAAACATCAACACACAGTGACTTCTGAGATTGCAAAAAGTGACCTGCATTTATGGATTTTGGAGTTTAGGATTTCATGAATACCAGGCCAAACATCGACACACACCAACTTCTGAAATTGCAAAAAGTGATCAGCATTTCAGCATTTCGGAGTTCGGGATTTCATGAGTACAAAGCCAAACATCAACACATGACAACTTTCAAAATTGCGAAAAGTGACCCTCATTTCAAGATTTCAGAATTTGGGATTTCGTGAGTATAAGGCCAAACATCAACACACAACAACTTCCAAAATTGCAAAAAGAGAGAAGGTTGGACTAGCACTTCGGGGTTTCGGGGTTCGAAACTTTGTCAGTTCAAAATTCATACATCAATAAGCATGAACCTCCAAAAAGAGAAAAGAAAGTTGGACTAAGTTTTTCTGTTGAAAAAAAAAAGGAAATTATACACAAAGGAAAAGAATACTCTACTTCTACTATGAATTTCACACTATAATCATAAAGGAAAAGAATACTCTACTTCTACTATGAATTTCACACTATAATCATCACTCCCTGATCTTTATCCTTTGCTGGTGTTCTTACTTTTATTATATGAGACAATAGGTGTAGAAGGATTCAATATCTATTTATCTATCAAAATTCTGAAAGTCTAATCTTATGAGTCTTATACGCATAAAATCTATGAAAGGGGTACATTAGGGTAATAGTTTTTTGTAAAAGGTAACTCCTATTATATTCACTTAGATCCTCTTTTAATCAATGCATTAAATGTCAACAGTACTAGATTTATGCATCTATGTAAATACATGAATAAGAATATCATTCCATCAAAGTTTGGTCATTATAAATGATGTTTCGAGGGATCTGAATTTTGTTTCCTGGGGTTTTAACTATAAAGAGGTTCTTCCCCATTGAAGTTAATCTCCTCCTTTCCTTAATTACTCATAAAAATAATATTACAAGTGCATCCATCTAGTATTTTACTCACAGGAGGAACAATTTTCTAGAGTTTGGATGTTTATTACGAATTTCGCGATGGCAAATAGATTATAACTATGAAAGTACTTCATCTTTCGCAACAAATAACTATACCTCAATAGATAGATGTGAAAATTCCCATAGACATATTATAACTATATAAATAGGGATTTCTTTCACATATATTCCTCACAACAAACAGAAAAATGGGAAACGCTATAGTTCTGTTTTAATCAAATACAATGCATCAGATATCAAATCATTCAAAAC
>CBVK0100692879.1:0-11043 GCA_900067695.1 Picea abies
TGCACTCGAAGCTACTATTAGGAAAGAGTTGGAAAAATTATTGAAAGCTGGCATAATCTTTCCAATTAAGTATATTTCTGAGTGGGTTTCAAATCTGGTTCCTGTTTGGAATACTACTGGTCAGATCATATTATGTGTCGATTTATGTGCATTGAACAAAGCAAGTGTCAAAGATAATTTTCCTCTCCCTAATATGGAAATTATTTTAGAACAGGTTGTAGGGTAAAAACTGATGTCCTTACTTGATGGATTTTCTGGCTATAATCAAATCAAGGTAAAAAGGATTGATAGATATAAAACCCATTTACTACATGTTGGGGCACATTCACTTATGAACATATGCCTTTTGGCCTGTCTAATGCAGGTGCCACCTTTCAAAGAGAAATGCAAATAACTTTTGATGATCTGATTGGTAAAATTATCCAAGTTTATCTTGATGATTTGACTGTCTATTCAAAGAACAGGTTGGATCATTTTGGTCATCTTAGAAAAGTTCTCATGCGTTGCATAAAATTTGTCATTTCTTTAAATCCTTCCAAGTCTATTTTCGGTGTCACAAAGGGAAATATCCTTGGTCATATTGTTTATGATTAAGGAATAAGAATTGATCCTGAAAGAATTACTGCGATTCTAAACCTTCCTGCTCCCACCTCCAAGAAAGAAGTCCAAACTTTCATGGGCATTATCAATTTTGTCCATAGGTTTGTTCCTGATTTTGTTGTCATGGTTAAACCAATTCATAATTGTCATGGTTAAACCAATTCATAATATTTTGAAGCAAGATCATTATTTTTTTTGGACAAATGAGGTCAAAAATGATTTCCTTAGAATTAAGAAGCAATCCTGTTGGCATAGGGGCAGACCCAGGGTTCAACGATACAAAAACACACCAACAAAGCCCTAACTACTGACCCTTTTGGCAACACCTGCGAAGCAGATGAAGTCTCACTCGAAGTAGATGTATGGGTGGTTGCAAGACTCAGATGTTTGCAACCTTAGCTGGGACACAGATATGTGATTACAACACTTAGAAAGCACTTAGCATAAATCATTCATCGGTATTTAACCCTTATTACACTTCATAGATAGCACAGAGCATCGCAGTATTCATATAGATTTAAGGTATTTTAACACTTAGCAACAATAAAGTAGATCATATCCTGGAGATCAACACTAAGCATCTTCACACATATCAGATCTAGCATACACACATCTTAAGAAGCACAAAGCATAACTAGATCTATTCATCAAGTACTTAGCAACATAGAAATAACCATATCAGTCAAAGCACAAAGCATAAAACACAGATTTACGTGGTTCACCCCCACCCTGAGGCTACGTCCACCAACTCTTCTTCTTTATTAGTATCTTCAATCATTAGTTACAACACAAAGCCTCGAAACCTTCTTCGCAAAGGACAGAAGTTCTGCGCATCTCACTAGATCCTTCTTCCTTTCGCTTCCACACAAATTCTTTCACAACCTTTTACAACAACTTGAACTTATCTCTGTAAGCCTCTTACAATCATGCACAGAGCATTTACAATCCACATCTGATCACACAGATCTAATTACTAGCACCAAGCCATCTACTACTTCGTACATTGCCTAAGTATCTATTTATACATTACAAAAGTGGGCCTAAGTGTGGGTAAACCCACAGGCCAACACCCCTTTCCCATTATATTAACCCAAAAACCCTAAAAGGGCCCAAAAGTGGACCAAGATCCCGTGATTTATGCTTCTCTTGGTGCTTCGTCTTTCATAGGTTTTCGAAGTCCCAAAAATGGTCAAATATGACCAAGTGTTCCTCAAAACTTGTGTTCCTCAAAACTTGGTCAAGGGCCAACAGGCCCCCAACACTCACTTGTGACTCTTCCCGAGTCACTCAGGTCTGCGCAATTCTGCTTCGAATGCCTCGAGCTGCTTCGACCTATTTTTTTGCTATGGCCTCCTGCTGGGTGAATTCCAAGATCACTGTGTCGTTTACTGGTCCTTCCAGGTGCTGTTCTGCAGTGATGATGACTTTATCAAGCTCTGCTCCCTGGCTTTCAATCTCGAAAAATAACATGCATGCCTTGTCTTGCACCGGTTGATTCACTGAGTGACTTCCATCACTTTTCTCTCGATCATATGTATCTTCTGTTGAGTTGTGCGTTGTTCATGAGATCTTTTTATTCTATTCACTGCAGATAGAGCCTTCAGCTATGCCTACAATGTATCCACATGATGCTTTGCTTCCTGGAGTTGCGACTCTAGCATTTGCAATTTTGGATTCTCTGTAAGCTTCTCATAATTCTGGGTGCTCTAGTCACTAAGCTGCTTGCATTCTACAACAAGATATTTCAATTAGTCAATTGGGCTTCGAGAAGTTGTTTCTTGCTGGTCTCTTATCTCCTGAGGAGTCTTGGGCATAGTGCAGAGTTCTAGATCTGCAATGCACTGCTGAAGCTTCTGTATAACTTCTTCAAGTTGTGCCACCTGCTATGGAATTCTCTCTTCAACTAGTACTTCGATAAAAGTCACAGAGCAGAGTGCTCTGTTGACTAATTCCTTGACTTCAAGCTGCTCTGCGAGCAACTGTTCCTTACTTTGATGTAGCTTTTCTTTCTCTTTGTCCCACTGTACTTGAAGAGAAAGTTTTTCTTGTTCAACAACATTATGCTGCTTGAAAAGTACTCCCTGTACTTGTGTCAAAGCCTGGGTGGCTTATGATGTGTCTTCGTGAGCTTTTCAAAGGTGAACTTCGACCATATCAGCAATTCGATGAAGTTGAACTGGCTCATCTCCTAGTTCGATTGTCCCTGTTGTCAGTGGCGGAGTGATGACTGCGCGGCTAGATTGGAGTGTCTGCTGAACTCCTTGGAGTTCAATCTCTATATGGTTATACATCTGCTCTTGCTTCACCTCTTGTTTCTCTACTATCTCCTTTGAAGAATCATTTACCACTACAATTATGAAATCAAAGTCATGCAACATGAGGGTAGTTCTCATCTTGGTTACATGGGTCTTAGGTTTCTTCCAGGAGGAAGATTTCAGAGGTGAGACCTTCCTTTTCTTTGACGAGTCTTCTTCATCCCTAGGTAGTGGTACTTTTCCCTTCTGCTATTCAATTTCTATGCCTTCTATTTCTTTTCCATCACCTCCTTCATCTAGTGTGATAGAGGCAGTCCTTACAGATGCACTATCTATGTCATGAACCTCTTCAGGTTTCTTTGTTTTTCTTGGTCCTGGTGTATCTAGTATAGTCTTTGGGCTATCAATGTCAGACATTTCTATGGGGTCTATTGAGACAAGGAGGTTCGCCGATCATTCCTTGGTGATATCATCCAGGTCTTCTTCTGTCAGCTTATAATACGATTGTAACTTTTTCTTGTGTTCATCAGCTTGCGTTGTTATGTAAATGAAGTGGTGATCCATGCTAAACTTCATTAGGGGTCTGAATCTGTGGAGCGTGTTCGGGGTAATGCGAGGCATAGCCTGGATGGCAGTCTTCAACTGGGTGTAGTAGGTATGGAAGACGACATTGGATTGCCACTGCTTGTTCATGTCATTAGAATACCATAACGTGATGAACTTCGCGGCTAAGGGCTCAAAAGGGTCAAGGTCCAGGAAGGTTGCACCTTCTGGTAGCTCCCATGCAACAAAAGCTATAAGTATCAAGAGCCAACTGAAATGGAACTCATGCCCCTGATCCTGGGCTTCTATGTAGTCAATCTCTAGTTGATTCACCAGGTACTTCGCCCATTTCATTTGTAATCCCTCTGCGCACTTCCCTGTGAGGTCAACTACAAAGCCGGATACTTGCGTTGGTCTGTTCTTGTGAACTAACTTCCTTGCAATCAGTTTACAGGCGAGGCACACTGTGCCTTTCTCAATAGAAGCTACCTTGTAGCCTTATGTTCCCTTCTCGACATCACCATAGGTTTCTTTAATTCTCTGTGGTAATGCTCGATCTAAAGTCTTTCCAGGGTAAAATTCCTGTGGGTCAGGGCCCTGCATGCTCAGCCCTATGATATGATTGATCAAGGTCGGATCCACAGTGATGTGATGGTTCAACCATAGATATCCTCCGTGGTAGCAGGGAAACAACAATTTGACACATGCATTTACTTCCTGGTGTCTACCGAAGTGCAGGATTTTCATCACGTTCAACAAAGTGGATTGCACGAGGTTCACCATCCATTGCTGAGGGATGATCTTTGAATTCTTTCCCTTGGTTCTAGTTAGATACTTATATGGGGAAAGCATGCTGTAAACTTTACGATCGCCCAGGTTGAAGTCACTAAACTTCAATGCTGTGATCTTGTCCTGATCGAGATGAACTGCACACACCCCTTTTGGAAGGTATGCCATGACCATAGAATACTCTAAGTGTCGGGGCACACTGTTATGGTTGATGTCACCATGCAGAGGGGGTAGGTAAGTGAGAAGGATGGATGGAACCAAATTCACACTAGCCACATCATTTTTATGTTTGGTTCTACTTTCTGCACCGGCTCGAGATGTTCCTGCTCGAGCAGTCGATGGGGAGGCTTGTGCTCCTCTCATAGATGATGCCTGTAAACTAGTAGACAGTCCTCTCTTCAACATGACTTTCTCAACTCCGAGGCTAGCGAGTACCTCTCTTACAGATTCTTCAGCTGCGCTAAATTCTTCGGACATACGTGCTCGGAAAAATAATTGGGGTTTATAATGATCTCAGATACTATACTTGGATGAACAATCAGATTGCAATGACCACTGTATACAATCACTAGTTTGTAGGATTCAAATTCTCAGTTGGAAAAAGTGTTCTTTGGGCATGGCGCGACGGGCTAAATAAAAAATTCGGCAACGGTCTGCTTGCAATGGGTATGAAGCTTCCATTAACATTGATCTATCCGTTATGGTGTGGTCAAATGGTCTAGTGATGATCCATCAATTCTTTTCTGTCCATTCGCGGTGGAATTCAAATGGATATATTGGTCCAACGACTATATTGCTTCGCCATAGCAAAGTGCCATAGGTCGTTGTCTTGATATCCCAGTGAAGTTCAAATTCTGCAATTTTTCTTTCTGCGATGTTCCATCTGGAATCTCCTATAGTTTTTCAATCTTCTCCCTCTTCTTACTTAACTTTCTATCCTTTTTCCCGGTAATCTTCAACTTGGTCTGTCTTTTTCCATTCTGATTCCTATCTTCCTTTAGCATAGTCACTGCGCATTGTTGAGAATCTTTCAGGGGTAATACCTCTTCTGTATCTGGAGTAAGTACTTCAGTCTTTTGCAAGCCTCCTGACATTATTTTAGCTTCGACATTGGGGTCTCGAATGTCAAGGAGATTAGATCTATTCTTTTGTTCCTCAATCAACTGTGCAATATTCTTGGTCATAAAGTCTTTTAATTCTTGTTTCTTCTGTTCCAAAGATTCTATTTCTTCCTTCCGTCTAACTTGATCTCTGTCAATCCAAGGTTTTCCAAGTAGCATAGTGAACGGGGTGTTGTCCTCAATAAATATGATGATCTCAAAATCTTCCTTTGTCGAAGTCCCATTAACATTCATAGACATCTGAGTGAGCCTTCCACATAGGTTTACTAGTTTTCCTCTGAATAACCCTATTCCATTTAGTGAAGGGATCATAGCAGGCCTTCCTATAGCTTCCCAAGTTCTTTCTGTCATGACATTCACTTGTGTTTCCTCATCCACAACACAGTCAATGTCGAAGTCTTCTATTCTTACTTCGATTTGCTCTTTTTCGTTAATGACCTCTGATAATCTAATATGTTGGTGATCTTTCAAGATGTATTTCATCTACAGTAATATCTTCTTTGATTATTTCTGGGATTCTGTTATTTCTGGATCTGCCTTAGGGTGCTCTACAGTGAGATTCATTCTTTGAATCTTATCAATCATTCTAGGGCAATCCAACACTTCATGGTCTAAAGCTTTGCAACAGGGGGCAGACCCAGGGTTCAACGCTACAACAACACACCAACAAAGCCCTAACTACCGGCCCTTTCGGCAACACATGAGAATAATATGAAGTCTCACCTGAGGTAGAGGTAGGGGTGGTTTCAAGACTCAGATGTCTGCAACCTTAGCTGGGACATAGATCTGTGATTACATCACTTAGAAAGCACTTAGCATAAACCATTCATCAGTATTTAACCCTTATTACACTTCGCATATAGCACAGAGCATCACAGTATTCATCTAGATCTAAGTTATTTTAACACTTAGCAACAATAAAGTAGATCAGATCCTGGAGATCATTACTAAACAACTTCACACATATCAAATCTAGCATACACACATCTTAAGAAGCACAAAGCATAACTAGATCTATTGATCAAGCACTTAGCAGCATAGAAATAACCATATCAGTCAAAGCACAAAGAATAACACACAGATTTACATGGTTCGCCCCCACCCTGAGGCTACGTCCACCAAATCTTCTTCTTTATTAGTATCTTCAATCATCAGTTACAACACAGAGCCTCGAAACCTTCTTCACAAAGGACAAAAGATCTGCGCAGCTCTTTTGATCCTTCTTCCTTTCACTTCCACAACCTTTTACAAAAACTTGCACTTAGCTCTGTAAGCCTCTTACAATCATGCACAAAGCATTTAAAATCCACATCTGATCACACAGATCTAATTACTAGCACCAAGCCATCTACTACTTCTTACATTGCCTAAGCATCTATTTATACATTACAACAATGGGCCTAAGTGTGGGTAAACCCACGGGCCAACATCCCTTTCCCATTACATTAACCCAAAAACCCTAAAAGGGCCCAAAAGTGGACCAAGATCCCATGATTTCTGCTTCGCTTGGCTCTTCGTCTTTGACAGGCTGTCGAAGTCCCAAAAACGGTCGAATATGACCAAGTGTTCCTCAAAACTTGGTCAAGGGAAAACAAATCCATTCCGCATTGGTTTTGGTGAAACTGGATTTTGAGAAAAATTTTATGATATATACCAATGCCACCGAGGAAGCAATTTATGCTATCCTCTTACAAAATGATGACCAAAGAAACGAAAAAACTATAGCACACATGAGCCATAGTTTATCAGATGATGAAATCAAGTACTCTTATATTGAAAAACATGCCTTTTCTCTTGTTAAGGCTATAGAAAAATTTTGTCCCTTTATCTTAGGAAAACATACACAGGTAAGAGTTACTTTGTCTTCTATCAAGTTTCTTCTCTCACAAACTTATCTTTCAGGAAAAATTGCACATTGGCTTGCCAAAATTCAAGAGCATGATTTAGCCATCATGACTTCAAAAACAATCAAGGGACGAGACTTATCCCTTCACTTAGCTCAACACCTTGAACCGAGTGAATAAATTGATGATCAGGATAATCCTCTTTCATCTCTATTCTATATTGAAAATCAAAATATTTCTATAGTTGAACATCCTTGGTCTATTCTATATTGAAAATCAAAATATTTCTATAGTTGAACATCCTTGGTATAGAAATTTGGTGTATTACTTGCAACATAAAAAATCCCCAGATAACTTGGATCCTCACTAGAGAAGGAGACTCCACCTCGAATCTTCCAGGTATATCATTTTAGGATACTTTTTGTTTAGAAGGTCTACTGATGGTTTATTACTTTAATGTGTGAATGATGAAGAAGCACAAAAAATGTTATAGGAAACTCATGGATCATCAGTTTCTGTCACTCACATTGGTGGCCATTTTTCTACTAAATCTATTGCCTTTAAAATCATAAGAAATGGTTACTATTGGCCTTCGATATTTCAAGATTCCTATAAATTTGCAAGATCTTGTGATAAATGCCAAACATTTGCTGGGAAATAACATCTTTCTGCCATGCCTTTACAACCTGTCCTCCTAGATTTCCCTTTTTCTAAATGGGGCTTAGACTTTATTTGTCTTATCAATCCTCTGTCTTCTGCAGGGCATATTTGTATTTTGACAGCCACAAATTACTTTACTAAGTGGATTGAGGTTGTCCCTCTTAATTAGGCACAAGATGAGAAGGTAATTTATTTCCTAGAAACTAATATCTTTTCCATATTTTGCATTCTCTTAGAAATCATTATGGACAATGGCCCAACCTTCATTTTTGCAAAGTTAACTCAATTTCTGGCTAAATTAGGGGTCAAACATTTCACTTCATAAGCCTATTACCCCCAAGGAAATGGGAAAGATGAGTCCACTAACAATAATTTGGTTAGAATCATCAAGAGGACGATAGAGGATAAACATCGCCAATGGCACATACTTCTCACTTATGCTCTCTGGGCAGATCACACAACCACTAAGCAAAGCACACGTTGTACTCCCTTTCATCTCGCATATGGGAAAGAGGATATTATTCCTACTGAGTTGGAGATTTCCTCCTTATTGTTGATGTTAAGTATTGAAGAATTAAATTATTCCAATGTTCCCCAAAGGATAAATGCATTGTTATCCCTGGAAGAACAAAGGAATTTTCCTTAGAGAACATAAAGAGAAGGCAGAAAACCATGAAAAAGTATTTTAACAGATGAGAAAAAATTTTTGAATTCAATATTGACGAGAAAGTCTTACTATGGGACTCAGCTCATGCTGAGAGAGGAAGACACTCAAAGTTCCAAAAACTATGGATAGGTCCTTTTAAAATCTCTTTTATCCTAGGTGCAAACTCATACCTTCTAAAGGATTTGGAAGAGTGATTGTTCTCTTATAGCACTAATGGTTCCCACTTGAAACATTACATGGAACCAACCTTATTATCAATGTTTTTTTAAAATGACTTCTCTATATAGTCTTTTGTTTTACTGTTTTCTTTTTACTTTGGTTTGTTGAGTTTCTAATTTCTGTTTTTTTTTTTTTTAGTTTATCATAAATAATGTTTGGATCAGTTTTTCCATAACAATGTCATTCTGTAGCTATTATTGATTAATAAGAAATAATATATACACAGTTTCCACGATGTTCTCCTTTCAGACATCGTTGATTTTTTTTTTTCTTTCAACATTGTTGTAGGATAGATGATTTTGTCTTCTTCCCTGTTTCTGCTATCCCTTTCTTCCCTCCATCCTGATATCCAAAGAGAAAATCAGAAACATTCTCCTTGAAACTATAAGAAGTATTATATGTTACATATTTTTCGAATGTTATGCATACAGGACCAACCCCCTCATACGTACCACTTTCCATAAGTTATTCCCAAAGTCCCATATCATTATTTCCCTTAGGCCAGCTTTCCCCCCCTGTTGCATAACTATTCTTCAACATTTTTTTCTATCATCAACTTCTACTAGTCCGTGAAACAAGACATACTGAGTTCTAAATCTATTAGAAACAAATTTCCTTATGGAATCGCTAGTTTGTTGACGCCCAAAAGAAAAACATAATAACCCTTCCTGCAAATGGGTTGCAATGCCTATTTATTTATATACATATACTTTTAATAATATACTATATAGGTGGGACCCCCTTGTAGATCATGGTGAAAAAGAAACACTTCTCTGAATTCCACTCATGACAACTTTACAAAGCATATTACTATTGAGAAAACACAATAATTCAAACAAATTCTCGCATGCAATCATTGATAATAAGGGTTGGTAATTTATAAGTCAAAAGAAAGTGACAAGCACTAGGTTATAACTGCTATACATCTGCTTTGGCATATGGTTAAAATTCAGATTTCAACTCACACTCACTTTGGTTATAACATGTTGCATTCATGGTAAATTACATTCATGGTATTGGTTATATTATGTGGACAATAGTTATGGTTTATGCAATTGTTCGAGGTCAAATAATCCTTGCAAAGTGGAACTTGTTAGAAATATGGGACATATTATATAATTGATGCTGGTATAAAAACTATGGATAAGAGAGTTTTTGTTTCAATATTGCGAAGTGGAAGTGACATGTTGATTTTTTAATATGGTTGATTAATGCAAATGACAAATTTTTGGATGTATTACACCCTATATCTGGTTGATGGAAATTAATGAGTGGGTGGAGAGGTGACGTGCATTTACCGCACGTCATTCTTACCCCCACCTTGAGCTCACCACCCTCACCTTGTCGCACATTTGGTTGCTATGGTTAGTTTGCCTCTGTTTTGCTCGGCTGCTGGAGAATAGTGGTGGTATTTGGTTCTTTTTAGAACTTTCCTCACAGGTACGGGGACTCTCTCCCTTCCATTCACCATTCTAGCCTTGCTCTGGATAGAATCTTTGTGTTGGCTCTTAGAATTCGTATGTTGAGTGCTTGCTTTCTGAAAGATATGGTGGTTGGATGTGTATTATGTTTATGCAAATGATATTGGTTGGTGTTTCGAATATGGAAAATTGGAATTTGTTTTGAATGCTCCTTAATGTTGAAAGTATTCAGTTATGGTCATGCCAGGGTGGATGACTGGTTAGTATTGATCCTCTCTATTCATAACATTATGGCAAATTTTGTTTGTTACCAGCCACGTCCCGAAATACAATTCTAGAGGGTTTTTATGGTAAAAAAAAGGGACAGTCGGGTTCTAGGTTCTCTTTGTGGTTATTCTTACCTCCTGCTCCATTCACGAGAGATTTGTGGCCCTGACGAGATGTCATTCCATAGTTTGAATGAATGAAAAGTTGGGTTTTACCTCATGGCCACCTTGGAAGCTACTATGTCAAACCTTGTTGGAGATTTTGGTTTCATGTTACAAACCCCGCTTTCCGATTTATCTTACCGACCTGGTTGTTCAAACACTATTCTCTCTTGTCGTCGTTGTTGTAAACTTGAACTCGAGTTTTGAATCGGTTATAAGTTGATCCGACAGTCGAGAGATTTGATACTTGTGTATCTCCTTGTTCCATTGGTTGATTACCTACAGAAGTTCGGGCATTTTGAACACTGTGTAGTGAATAAAATGAAAAGAAAGTCAAGGTTTCGAACCCGTCCTGTCACATAGAAAATATTGAAAATAGATACCAACCCTGTGTTGGATTACTGAGAGGGGGGGTAAATCAGTAATAGAGCAATCTAATCATTTTTTATAATGCAAGTGTTATATCAATGTAACATTATCATCCAATATTTGCAGA
>CBVK0100692880.1:0-11042 GCA_900067695.1 Picea abies
TAAGGGGACAACAAACCCCTACTTTTCCCCTTTACAAAAATAATACTAAAAAATTCATACTTTGCACATAAAATGAAACCCTAAGTAAGATGTCACCCCTATAAGGGGACGTTTTGACACTTTTCCAAGTCATTGGAGAGGAAATTGGAGGTCATTGGGGTTTATTGAGCCTCCTCTTCATGCACCAAGGTCTCTTCATTCCTCATTTGGTCAAATCATGCCAATTTTCAATAGGCAACAACTTCATCACCCCCAAACCCTATCCCTAGGTGACGTCGAGCCTCCAAAAGTAACATTTTTCCCCCCCTAGGCAAGTTGTTTCGGTAATAGGGGATAGGTAAGGTCATCCATGATGTTTTCTAGGCCTCCAAAGGCACATATTCATCATTTGGCATGCGGGCCCTAGGCATCCAACCTGTGGGATTCTTGCCCCATGGAAGCCCAAGCTAGGCTTGTTTTTCCAAAACTGGCAACCAAGCAAGGTCCTGCTAAACAAATGGGTACACCCTCCAAGGACATCAAGTCAAAATATCATGGCAAGTGAAAACCACATCTAATAAAAAAGGAACCTAAAAATATGCATCAAAACTACCTTGTCAAATTAACCAAATGCTGAAAGACCCTATACAATTGACCATGTTTAGGTATGGGAGGGGTGTCATAAAATTCCTATTGGGTAGACCAAAGCCATAAAGTAGGGGATGCTCGCAAGGATGCCCATTCAAGGTCATGTTGTGGATGGTGAGGTGGATAGGGGGTTAGACTTCATAGGTCAATGGGTTTCATGACATACACGGGCTCATATTGCCTCATCCATGGGTGCCTTTGTAGAGGGTGTGTTGCACCTTCATTTTTAATGCTTCCTTTTTCCAAACCCATTCATTGCCATTAATTTATTAATAGTCTAAAAACTTGGGTACTCTCTAGAGTGAAATCGATTAGCTTGGGGGGAAACACCACAAGGCCACTTGAAGCTAGAGGTACACAGAGTGCCATATGCAAGGAAAGAAAAGGGACACCACATGAGTGTATACACCTCAACAAGTGGGGACCTTTATATAATGCTATTTTTCTTTTGCGGTTGTTTGATTTTTTAGGATAAACTTTTCATTGCTCCCAAGACCTCTTTGGGTGAGAATCTGGAAGGTTTATACTTTAGGCTTTTATCTTTTTCCAGCCATCATCCCTTTGGGCCTTTGGCCCCTTCTTCCTATGAAATTAGGTACATGCCCTTCTTGGGTCACTAAATCCAAAGGGCCTAGAAGAGAGAAAAGTGATGGGAATGTGATGAGCGGAAAGTGATAAGTATGGTCAGGAATGGTACAATGACCCCTCAAGGGATCCCCAATTACACCCGTCCCCCAAAGGTTGGCCACTCACTAGGAAATTGATGACACTCACCAAGGTGAAACATGTTCAAACGAATAATTTACAAGCACACGTTCTATAATCAAAAACATATTTAATACAACATGCTTAAATGCCTCAAATATTAGGGTGATTACCTGCCACAATATCTGACTTGTACGACATGGAGCAAGACCCAAATTCTTTCCAAAAGCTAGCTGGTGTGGTGGATGCTTGGAGCAAGACCCAAATGCTTTCCAAAAGCTAGCTGGTGTGGTGGATGCTTTGATGATGGATCCAACATGAGGTGATAGAGCAGGTTTCCATATGTGCAAGTGGACAATGCTAGTCATGTGGTCTCTCAACACTCCATGTTTGCAACCTGAGGGCCTCGAGACATCGCCTCCTTAGTTATCCCTATAAGTTAGGGATAACATATGGCTCCTACTTGGGGACATGTGCTTGCCATAGGGTGCATGACAACCATAACATCTTATGTTAGAATTGTTCCTACACACACTAACACAAAAAAATCGTTAATAGTAGGATGGATTTGCTCATCCTTTGTCCATATATATCAAAATCCAAAAATGAAACTGATCTAGAAAAGAAAATTTTGGCATTTTTTCAAAAAATTCTAAACTAAGCATGAAATCAATATACAAATTCAAGGAAATAAATATGACCTACCTACTTACTTGGGGACTGAGTTCCTTGAAGATCAAGTGATATATGATGTTAGGTGAAGTCATACAACCAGTGCAACCGATTGATCACTTCATCAAAGTATCTCCCCCTGTGCTTAATTATGTAAAAAAACAAAGATATGTCAAGCACGTAATGATCATGAACATAAATAAATGTATAATCAATCATGGAATGAGACTCATGGAGATGGGTGGGAAGGAGGAAAGCTTGCTGGAAAGAATATTCACAATTTTGATCATCTAAGGAATCATGCCTGAAGTGATATCCACAAGATCGATCAACCCATAACTAAAGAGAACTATCGTATATAGATGACAGTTCATCTTCATTCATGCACAAATATCCACTACTTGTGGAAGACTGATAGGAGATGAGAGATCATAAGAAGAATGCATGGCTTCTCGGAGAAGAAGATAAGAGGTAAGGGATAACCTCATGTCTAGAGAAAAACTCCTCCCTCGGACTTAAGAAAGATCACTTCTTTATCTGCAAATCCCCATGAAAAGTCTCAATATGAAAGTACTTATGTTTGGTAGTGTGGATCTTGGAGAGCCCCGAGCTGGACACAACCTGGTGTCTATCAAAGTATGAGCATAATGGTTGAAAATCCTCACAGAACAAATCAACATCCTCAAAAGGGTACATATCAAGGGATTAATGAATATCACCCTGAGTATGGCATGACAAGTCATCCTTGAATTGGAAGAACAAATATGTAACCATATCATCTAAATCATACATTCACGAAGACCAATCCTCTGACAATAAAACCTTAACCACTTTTGCTTGAGGGCTACCCATAATGTCGTAAATGGGGTCTCCATAAAAAATGAAATGTTCAAAATCCCATCTACGTCTCCCAACCTGTATGAAATCATCAATGTTGTCAACTATATCTGAGGTTTGTTCCATGATTTCACCTGTATCATAGGCATTGATTACTTCTTCAAAAGATTGGACAACTTCATCTTCTTCAAAAGGAAAAGTAGATAAAAATGTCTCGTTCAAGCCTTCTGCAAAAGAGACTTCATCGATATTCTCCTGGAAGCTTTCTTTATTTCCACAATCATGGAATAAAATATCATTAAAGTTTTCAAAAGGATTAAAACTCATCATGTTCTTTTCTTGATGTGCAGGAGAAGTAGAGGCTTGGATGTCTTCATCAAGTGGAAGCGAAGATATAAGCACTTCATCTTCATCAAATGTATTGTTTGGATCTTCACCATGAGAAACTTCATTAGGATCTTCTTCAAGATTTTCTTCATCCTCATTTATAGGAAAAAATTCTCTACAAAGAACGTTTTTGAGCTCTTGGAAAGTATCTTGCAAATTTTGGGTAGTTGGCCGATAGTTCTTGAGAAATTCTTCAATGAGATTGGTAGAAGATGGGATTCTCTTTGTATTACATGAGTGTGAAAGACAATTCCTTTAACTTGATTCCAGTGAAGATACAAAAAATTTCATTAGCACATCCTCATGTAGCACATCTAGGCTTGAAGCATACTTCATATAATTGACGACATGGGTGGCTACTAGAATTGGATCACCATTAAATTTAGGGCAACTTTCCCTCCACTCTGGGGAGAAATGATTTGGATATCTAGGGATATTTTGAATATCCAAATAAGGATAGACTTTATGGAAATCCCATGGTAAGTCCTGTGAGGCCATGGTTCCATTACTTAGGGTAATACCTTAGTGGAGCTTCCAGATGAACTCAAGGCTCATTGAAGGATGGAAAAGGGAAAACAAGGAAAGGTGGGTTCCTTGAAGGTGGAGTCACCAAGAAATATAGGGAAGAGGCTTTGGGATAGCTTGCCAAAGTGTCTTTAGGGTTTTGAAGAAGGTTCAAAATCCTCCCTGGCAATGGCGCTAAAATTTTATCGCACAAGTTGTAGGTTTGGAAAATCCCAACCCAACTACCAAATGGTGACAACTTAGAGAACACCTACCCACTGTCACCTTATGCGGGTATTCCCGTCACTTTAATGATGAGAGAATCACCTCAAGGGGGGAATCCCGGTGACCTTAGGGGAAATGATATGGAAAATGAAGAGATGAAGGAAGATCCCCCTAAAGGTCAAGATATAGAGTGAAAAAAGGATTGAGAAAGAGTCTCGGTGGTAGGTGAAAGTTTCAAAGAGACAAAAGTACTTGTAAAGAGTGATGTACCTGCTCGAGACACAAGAACAAGCCAAGTATCTATGTATAATGTTAGTTGGACAAGCAAGTTATTCTTGCTGCCCCTAATTTCAGCAATAAACAAAGATATATATCAACAAGAAACTAAGTGTTAAAGCCGCTAAACAATTGCTAAAATTCCAATGAATGATGCAAGAGATAAGCTAGATAAACACTAGTAATACACAAGTATGAAAGAATAAGACTTTAGAAATGAAACAAGGATGTAATAAAAGGTGTTTGCAGAGATATATGGATTTAGAAAACAAGTTGTTACACCAATAAATCCAACCACCAAAAATTACAAGGAGTCCACCCAAAAGTTGCGCTAGTCCTACAAGATTATCTTGGCAAACTTTAAGCAAATTTTGATGGTTGAAAAACAAGTTATAAGTGAGGAAATAGATCTTTTTCTGCAGCCCTAATGGCTGTATCTTTTAATTATCCATAAATATAAGAAAACTAGGCCAATCAAGATGCCCTAGTGGCCTTGACAAGCCCTTGGCATGCAAATTTTTTTCGAATTGAAACAAGATTAGTATCTCATTAAATCACATTTACTGAGGCAAAGAATTTATTTCTCCAATGCAAAAAACTGATTAGTGCCTTTATAATTGGGTGCATGGGGCATTTAAAACACAATTTGGATCAACAATATCCCTATTGGTGTAAATCCTCTTACTCCCTAGGGTATGCCAACCAACTTAGGAAAAATCTAGGAGGGTGTACACACTTGTACTTCTCCTAGCAACCCTTGTTCTGGAAAAGGGAAAACAAGGAAAGGTGGGTTCCTTGAAGGTGGAGTCACCAGGAAATATAGGGAAGAGGATTTGGGATAGCTTGCCAAAGTGTCTTTAGGGTTCTAAAGAAGATTCAAAATCCTCCCTGGCAATGGTGCTAAAATGTTATCGCACAAGTTGTAGGTTGGGAAAATCCTGACCCAACTATCAAATGGTGACAACTTAGAGAACACCTACCCACTGTCACCTTATGCGGGTATTCCGGTCACTTTAGAGATGAGAGAATCACCTCAAGGGGGGAATCTTGGTGACCCTAGGGGAAATGTTATGGAAAATGAAGAGATGAAGGAAGATCCCCCTAAAGGTCAAGATATAGAGTGAAAAAAGGATTGAGAAAGAGTCTTGGTGGTAGGTGAAAGTTTCAAAGAGACAAAAGTACTTGTAAAGAGTGATGTACCTTCCCGAGACACAAGAACAAGCCAAGTATCTATGTATAATGTTAGTTGGACAAGCAAGTTAGTCTTGCTGCCCCTAATTGCAGCAGTAAACAAAGATATATATCAGCAAGAAACTAAGTGTTAAAGCCGCTAAACAATTGCTAAAAGTCCAAGAGATAAGCTAGATAAACACTAGTAATACACAAGTATGAAAGCATAAGACTTTAGAAATGAAACAAGGATGTAATAAAAGGTTTTTGTAGAGATATTTCGCAGCCTTATGGATTTAGAAAACAAGTTGTTACAACAATAAATACAACCACCAAAAATTACAAGGAGTCCACCCAAAAGTTGTGCTAGGCCTACTAGATTATCTTGGCAAACTTTAAGGAAATTTTGATGGTTGAAAAGCAAGTTATAAGTGAGGAAATAGATCCTTTTTCTGCAGCCCTAATGACTGTATCTTTTAGTGATCCATAAATCTAAGAAAACTAGGCCAATCAAGATGCCCTAGTGGCCTTGACAAGCCCTTGGCATGCAAAAAATTGTCCAATTGAAACAAGATTAGTATCTCATTAAATCACATTTACTGAGGCAAAGAATTTATTTCTCCAATGCAAAAAAACTGATTAGTGCCTTTATAATTGGGTGAATGGGGTATTTAAAACACAATTTGGATCAACAATATCCCTATTGGTGTAAATCCTCTTACTCCCTAGGGTATGCCAACCAACTTAGGGAAAATCTAGGAGGGTGTACACACTTGTACTTCTCCTAGCAACCCTTGTTCAAGAATGACTTATAACCTTAACAATACGATGAAGGATTAATGGAGGGTGCATCCAACATACTCCTCCTAGGGTTTCCACCAACACTAACAAAAAATTAGCAAGAAAGAACTAGCATATGAAGATTTTCCTTACCACTTCCAAGAAAAAGAGATATCAAACCCTAGTTCACCATGCAAATTACCATCCAAGAGCAAAAGAATAAGACTTCAAGAGGTGCACTTTACTTCAGTTCATTAATTCACCAAGATATAACACTAAAAACCATTTTCAAGCGAGAGAGAGAGATACCAAAAATGCACAAGTATAGCGAAAAATTTAGCCATAAAGTCTTCTCACAATGGGAGAGTTATGTTAAAATGATTTGAGTTTGATCTCTATTTATACAAAAATTCTTAGACATAGTTTGTCCACTTAGGTTAGGGTAAAAGCAAAGTAAGGGGACAACAAACCGCTAATTTTCCCCTTTACAAAAATAATACTAAACAATTCATACTTTGCACATAAAATGAAACCCTAAGTAAGACGTCACTCCTCTAGGGGGATGTTTTGACACTTTTCCAAGTCGTTGGAGAAGAAAGTGGAGGTCGTTGTGGCTTCTTGAGCCACCTCTTCATGCACCAAGGTATCTCCATGCCTCCTCCATTCAAATCATGCTAAGTGTCAATGATAAACAACTTCATCACCACCAAACTCTAGCCCTAGGTGATGTCAAGCCTCCAAAAGTGACTTTTTCCCTCTCCTAATCAAGTTGTTTGGGTAATAGGGCCTAGGTAAGGTCATCCTCGATGTCTTCTATGCCTCCAAAGTCATGTATTCATCATATTTCAAGCGAGCCCTAGGAATCCAACCTGTGTGCTTCTTGCCCCATGGAAGCCCAAGCTAGGTTTGTTCTCCTAAAATTGGCCACCAAGCAAGGTCCTGCAAAAAAATGGGTACACCCTCAAAATATCATGGCAAGTGAAAATCACATCTAATAAAGAAGGCACCTAAAAATTTGCATCAAAACTACCTTGTCAAATTAAACAAATGCTCAAAGACCCTATATAATTGACCAAGTTTAGGTATGGGAGGGGTGTTGTAAAGTCTTATTGGGTAGACCAAATCCCTCAAGTAGGGGATGCTCCCAAGGATGCTCCTTCAAGGTCATGTAGTGGATGATGAGGTGGATAGGGGGTTAGACTTGTCATGTAGTGGATGATGAGGTGGATAGGGGGTTAGACTTCATAGGTCAATGGGTTTCATGACATACAAGGGTTCATATTGCCTCATCTATGGGTGCCTTTGTAGAGGGTCTGTTGCACCTTCATTTTAAATGCATCCTTTTTCCAAGCTCATTCGTTGCCATTAATTAATTAATATTCCAAAACCTTGGGTACTCCCTAGAGTGAAATCGATTAGATTGGGGGGCAACACCACAAGGCCACTTGAAGCTATAGGTACACAAAGTGCCATATGGAAGGAAAGAAAAGGGACATCACATGAGTGTACACACCTCAACAAGTGGGGACATTTATATAATGCTATTTTGTTTTTGTAGGTCTTTGATTTTTTAGGAGAAGCTTATCATTGCTCTCAAGACCTTTTTGGGAAATCATTTGGAAGGTTTATACTTTAGGATTTTATATTTTTCCAGCCATCATCCCTCAAGGCCTTTATCCCCTTCTTCCCATGAAATGAGGTACATGCCCTTCTTGGGTCACTAAAGCCAAAGGGCCTAAAAGAGGGCAAAGTGATGGGAATGTGATGAGAAGAAAGTGATAAGTATGGCCGGGAATGGTACAATGAACCCTCAAGGGACCCCCAGTTACACCCCTTCCCCAAAATTTGGCCACTCACTAGGAAATTGATGACACTCACCAAGGTGTGATGGGAATGTGATGAGCAGAAAGTGATAAGTATGGTCGGGAATGGTACGATGAACCCTCAAGGGACCCCTAGTTACACCCCTTCCCCAAAATTTGGCCACTCACTAGGAAATTGATGACACTCACCAAGGTGAAACAAGGTCAAAAGCATAATGTCCAAGAAAGCGTTCTATAATCAAAATAAAATTTAATACAACATGCTTAAATGCCTCAAATACTAGGGTGATTACCTACCACAATACCTAACTTGTACCACATGAACTAAGACCCAAATGATTTCCAAAATCTAGCTAGTGTGGTGTATGCTCTAACGATGGATCCAACGTGAAGTGATAGAGTGGGTTTCCATATGTGCAAGTTGAAACTACCAGTCATGTGGTTTCTTGGCACTCCATGTTTTCAACCTGAGGTCCTTGAGACATCACCTCCTTTGTTATCCATATAATTTGGGGATAACAATGTCATTATTTATAACTTTGTAATATGATTGTACAAACACACACTCTCCCATCAATCATTATTATGAAAAAATCAACATTGGATGATAGTGGATGATACGTTGGTAAATTTCAAAGAAATATGTTAGAAAAATATTTAACCTTTCCTAATAGTGAGTATGTTGAGACCATGTGACACAATACACCTTAGAGTGGGGTCAAATTATGACATGCCATTCATATATTGTTCCAAGTACAATAAAATGTATGAGAGCACTAGCACCTATGGGTTGAAAATTACACTTAGATCAAATAAAGAAAACTCCACAGATTCACCTTATATAAATTAAACCACATCCCAGACAACAACTAAAAATGGATTCACCTTAAAAAAATTAAGTCGTTGGATCCAACACCTTTTGTCGCAGTATTTTAGAGGCATATTATCTATTTTGTAAGAAAAAGTAGCCTCTTCCTGGGAAAGGCAATGGGTAATTGAATCATCTTTAGCATCGAAATTAGTGTTAGTGTTGGAAGAGATAAACTTCCATGTATTCTTCCATAACACACACTCTATATACAAAATTATTATTATTATTATTTTATCGGTAAGGGAGCTCTATATACAAAATTATTATTATTATTATTTTATTGGTAAGGAGGAGGGGATGCCACTTCTCTCGTTACTTCTTGAAAACTCCTTGACACAATGATGCTTCCAATTCACATATTTCTTCTATGGGATTGGATTGATGTAGGGGTGTTCTTCTCCCTCGACAAAGATCTTTAAATATTTGGGTGTTTGTAAAACTTTTTGGTCAGCTATCTTGTCAGCATGTGAATTGTGTCTTTGTTAACCTATTAAAATTGGACTAAATAAAAACCATGGAGAAGGAGGTAAGACACATACGAAGAGGAGGGAGGGATCCCTTGGCTTACCAAGGAGCCTCTAATTTCAACAACATCCCTTTAGATAACTTTTTTTATTTTTTATTTATTTTTATCAATATGTCACCTCGATAAGCCACTAAAACCTATATTTCATTGTTTATTATGCATCCCAAACTCCAAGCAAATGAAGACTTCTATTTTGTTTTAAAATTTAAAATAACCCACACTTTCCATCCATGAATCCTAACTATACATTAACATAAAACAACTCTTAGTTTAAAATGAAAAGACATAACAATTTAACCCTTTTCGTTAGGTTTACCAACCAAGGTAATATCATGCTATTCTTACCATTGTGAGGAGGTTGGCAGGAAATGGTTATGCATATGATGATAAATACATAATTTCATTATTCTTACTATTGTGAGTAGGTTGATACACACTGCTCTTGCATAGGGTTTTTCCCTAATCACTCACACATAATGACTCCCGACTCCTATTGGCGGCCTATTCACATGGTCAACCATATTTTCCCAGTTCCAGACTCTAGAAACCCTATTTCAATGACAACAATAGCTTGCCCTGCACTGGTCAATTCTTCCTCACTTAGTGATTCAATCATTCATCGGATGGCGAATCCCAAAGCTCTAGTTCAATCTTCACCTAGTGGTGGCTCTCACGTGGAGGCTATGATTGGGTAGTTTGTGGGAGATAGCATGGAAAATGGGTGTAGATCTAACTCTCTTAGCTCTAATGGTAATCTAGGTAAGGCTTGATTTTGTGATATTGTAAAAAATGTTCTATGTCCTTCTCCCCTAAATCCAATATTGGTTAAGGAGGGTCAAGCTATAACTATACCCATAATGAAATATGTTGTAGTTCATGTAGCCTTCTATAGTACAAATGGTCTTGTATGTTGCTTCAACGATCTTTGGGCTCATTTAGTCAATCTGCACAAATGGATGTTAGTCGACTCCTATAAACTTGAGATAAAAGAGGAAGCTTGTGTTTACCCCTGTGCAAAGGGTTTCTTCATTGTTGAGTTTGATATTCCAGAAGATAGAGATTTGATCTTAAAGTTAGGACCCTGCTTTTGGGGGAATTCTGGCTTATGCATGAAAGCATGGACCTCATCTTTCAATCCAATGAAAAATACTCTATCTTCGACACCTGTGTGGTTACACTTACAAATCTTCCTTTGCATTTTTGGGGTTCAAAATCTCTTCGAGCCATTTTCAAATCCCTTGGAAAATTTCATTGCAAAAGCATTGAAATAAATAACTGCAACACCACAACATATGTTCAAATATGTGTGGAAATGGGCTTCAGAAAAGGGTTTCCAACATAAATAATTTTGATAGGTGAAAACTAGTCTTGGACACAAAAGCTCGATTATGAAAATGTTTCTTTTTGTTGTAGAGCTTGTTTTGAAACAAGGCATTTGGCAGCAAATTACTTAAAAGGGCCAAGGAAAATTAGGAAGCAACAACAAAAATCAACGTGTGGTGGGTTGGCGCCAAGGAAGAACATCAATTGATTAGTAAGGAAGATCCAACTAACCTGGACCCACAAATGGATTAAGAGGAAATCAAGGACACACCATCAAAAGAAGACCCTCCTTTTCATCAATATTTCTCACCTCAAA